>JAQFYP010000948.1:0-18239 GCA_034694865.1 Bilobella braunerae | reverse complement strand
CGCGTTTTCCTTAATCGACGATTAACTTTGAGCTTAATCGGCGATTAAAGTTAACCGGCGTTGGTGGAACCGGGCATAAGCTGATTAAAGTATGTCTTCACCAATTTTTTTTATTCTGTACAGATCATTGCCGAGGCTGCAAATGGACCCGTAAGTTTACAATACTACCTAGTAAATTCCACGGCGTTTAATTAATAACTACTCTGTTTATTATTATTTCAGACCACTCCAGGTACGCTCTCGCAGTTACTCAAGCTGAATATTTTGCGTCCGGGTTAATTGTACTTGTTTTTATCCAGCGGCCGATAAAGTCCTCATTGATAAGAATGTCCTTGTGATTCCCGACTTGTACATTAACGCTGGTGGTGTAACTGTATCATATTTTGAGTGGCTCAAAAATCTGAACCACGTTTCATACGGTCGTCTCACCTTTAAATACGACCAAGACTCCAACTACCACCTTCTTGAGTCGGTTCAGGAATCGCTGGAGAGACGGTTCGGGCGAGTCGGCGGAAGAATTCCAATAACACCATCCGAATCTTTCGCCAAGCGAATGGGAGGAGCCAGCGAGAAAGACATTGTCCACTCTGGATTGGATTATACAATGGAACGATCAGCTAGGGTAAGTTTTCGTTATAAGGTTTAACCGTGCGGCATGCACTGGTGCATCGCATTTGATCTAGTACAATTATTTGTCGTTGTTTGGTTTTCTAGAATATTATGAAGGTCGCAATGCAGTACAATTTAGGTGAGCAATGATGACGGACGATGATGTTTCAATAATAACATCATAATTTCGCCCAATACTATATACACTAATTAATTATTACTAACAACAATTACAAAGAAATTTAATGATTATAGGTCTTGATTTACGCACTGCGGCATATACTCACTCCATTGAGAAGATTTTTACTACCTACGATGCCTCCGGCCTCTCCTTTTAATGTTACCAAAATTTACTTCGGTAAAAACAAAGCATCTTGTTACCCCTGCCCAAGTATTAACAGGTGAATAATTACCATAGTCCAAAAGGCGAATACTGCCGATAACAGGAATCCTTCGAGTCAAAAACCATTCAATCTTTAAATGCAAACCAAATTAAAAAAAAAACAGTTGTAAAAATAAACTTGTAGTTGACTTACCAAAATAATCAACAATAGCTATACAGAAACCCTGAATAATTAGATACTTTGATTTATTCATATAATTTAATTCTGTTTTCAACCAGAAATATAAAATTCAGTAGATTTCAAAATCATAAAGTTGTGTTGTGGGTGTGATTTATGTCATTTATAACGTAAGTGTCTGCACTTGAACATAAAGTAAAAGAGAATAACACTGGAATCACAATTAACATAACAATTTTGTAATAGAAAGATTTCTTTTTAAATAGAGACCAGAGTATGGGGTGGGTGCATTAGGTGTAGGGAGCAATTTGACTCGATTTTGTCTAATGTTGCTCCACAAAAAAGTTTAATGTTGACTTTAAAATCAGATTTCAACTATGAATCAACAGAAAGCCTTACAACACGAAACAAATTGCTTCCTCTCTATTACACATGAAAAGGGAAACGTTTATATACCATGTATCGTATAAGGAAATCACTTCGCGTACTCTTTCTTTATTTTCATTCCTTGTGAAAAAAGTAACTTTTCCATTTTCGCTTGATTTCGCAGTCAAACTTAAGTTGGTTTGGGTGTAACGTCAAACCTCGGAGATTAAAACAAGGACGTTGGATGGACATGATGCTTTTTCCTTAGCGTCGATTTGACCTTGGTGACTCCTGAGTTATGGGTGATATTTCTAACTCTGCTAGAAGCGGAAAGTGATCTAAAATTTCCAAATAAATAAAGCGAATAGAAATTAAAAAATATTAAAAATATTGTTGGAAATATTAAATCAATTCGATGAATATAGCTGCGATCAATACTGTACCTGATGGAATGGATGCATGCGGGGCCCCTATAATTTTGTTTTCAAGTAAATAGTTGGGGTCTAAGGGGCCAAGAAGACCAAGGGGATTCATGTTTGGCTTTGAATGATAGATGTAGTCGATGACGCCCTTGAACTCAAAAGTATAGTTTGTGTATGGCATCACATCCGTGTTGTAGGTGGAACAGAGCTTGAAGGCATGCGTGTACTCGGATACGTCGACATCATCTTTCTCACCGTTGAAAGAGAGGCGATTCAGCGGTTGTTTGTATGCTAAATCTTTAAAATCGGGATGATTGGATGCTATTCTGGATGTTTGTAGAAATTCAGCTACGCCTAAATAAATTACGTGTAAATAAATTAGTTTACAACATTCCTTACAAACAACCCAGCATTTAACTTAAGTATCCTACCTGAATCTGGAAGGGAATTTAAATCGCCGCAGAGAAGCAAATGAACTTTTTCTGCAGGGGGTGCTTTTGAAGCTGGATTCGAAGCATCGGCTATTAATCGTAATTCATGCATTAACATCATCGTTTGAGCCAATTTGACGTCACAGAACTCGGGATCCCAATGTATGTGCGTTGTACAGACAAGAAGCGGTGTCGAATCGGGTGGGACACCATTATCCCAAGCTGCATCTTTCGTACTTAGTAGTGCAGCAAGTCCAACATTGTCTAAAAATTGATTTTCAAAATGATAATAAGTTGGTAAAATCTAAATCTCCTACGGGATGTTATCAAAATCTGCACACTGCATACCCTTCGTCATCACTCGGTTCAACATGTCATCAGACCCTTCTGCATTAGCCATTGCCAGTTGATTAAACTCCATCAAATGTTCTTTTATGAGTGAAAATTTAGCTGATCGATAGAAAATTGCACAGCCATCCACATACTTCCGATCTGACTCCGACATAGTCTTCGCCCGAGATTTCGCTGCAAAAATTCCCTACAAGGGGAAGAGAATTCCAGTTGAATATTTTTAATCCATATTTCAAATTCCACAACTAAAATAACTTGGCTTACTGAATAACCATCCGCTTGCAGTTCAGGCAGGAAGTAATTATAAAATTGATCGGTTTCCTATCAAAAATCATTAAAATCTTAATTTGGCACAAGGTCCGAAGGTTACCTTCTATTTAACCTTACCACTTCCTGTAGGCAAATAATATCTGCAGAGTAATGTTTTAATTCTGCCAGAATGGCCTTTCTCCTGTACATCCAATCCAGTGCCCAGGTAGGACAATAGCCTAAGTAAGAAAAATTAATGCCTCATTCAGGAAACTGAAAATCTCTAATTGAAAGGTTAAAGGTTAAGACTCACCGTACATTTGCCGAGTAGCGTATTTGTCACAGAGCACATTGTAACACAGAACCGTAAAAAGACAAGCAGGTCGCGATCTTACTGGCGTTGCAAGTGGAAGCCAATTTCTTGCTGGAGGTTCTGCTGTGGGGGCTGAAATTATTGTAAACCAAACCAATTTAAATCGAAATCATCGAGTTGAATCTTATCAATTATCAATAAATTGTGTACAATCAAAATAGGAATGTAATAGGAGTTTCGGTTGAAAGGTGAATATCAAAGTAACAGTAGTATATGTACGTACAGTGAGCGCCAGGCAAAAGAGAACGCCACCAAAAAGTAAACAAATTCGTAATTCTGCTCCACCAAGAAGGCATCTTGTTCGCGAAATCTTTGACTTGATAAACTATTGAATATATGCGCATATGGTACATAAACAGTACTGCCGCTGCTGCGAGCTGCTCGTTTTATTTACCCTTCATGTTTTTTTTAAAGGAATTGAAATCGCTTAAAGCTGTCCTGACAACAATTAAGGGTCTTCAAGACAACAATTAAGAAATCGGAAGAAGAATCTATGAGTATTCTGGAGAAGAGAGATCGACCTCATTCCTGTTGCAGCGATTACGTTTGTGCATCCAACGCGGGAATACAGCCTCCATCCTTCGATGCCTGCCTTCTGGCAAAGATCTCTCGGAAATATTTTAGGAATACACCGAGTTAAATTCTTAATTTCTTAATTAGGACAGATTCGCTTCGCTTCCACTACTAATAAACCATCAAAACAGCAACTTTTGAAATTAATCTCAAGAATTCCCCTAAAACAAGAATTTTTAAATTGGATTGTCATTTCATTAAGTTTAATTGTTAATAAAATTTTAGGTTCCCATATTGAATTTAGCGACATGTAAATGTATGACCTCAGAAAGACAAGGGATTTAAAATTGAAATTGACCAACCAAGTTTGGATTTATGAATTCAACGCTTTACCTTTTGCTTTAACCATACTGTTTACGACATTATGGTAAAGCGTTTTTTGTTGCATATCAATCGAAATATAAACTGCAATATTGAACATTCTTGTTGTAGGAAAAAAATTAAGTTACATGATCAGAAAAACAATTGAGTAAATTTCAGTTCCGATCTGATAATTCCAGTCAGTCTAATCAAAAATTCATGAAAACCCTTTTAACATTGAATTCAGGTTTGCTTTTAATCAAGCATAAGGTGCCCTCTTTGCGGAATAGAAGACGTCCGCTACCCTGACCCTACCCTGTACCCTCTAAGTTTATTATCGAAGAACCAGTTTTCATCCGCCGCACTAATTGATGAACTAATTTTCACCAAATCTTGTGTTTTTATTTTCAAACCTAAAATCTTGTGGAAACCTATTATTTTCCTCAATACGCTCATATGTCCACTTTACTGTAAACGTCTAAAGAACATATTCCGCCAGTTAATTAAATCCACAATAATTTGGGTTGGGACCTGGCATACAAACATCCTCAATCGCATCTCAGCAATCATGTTTCTAATCATTGAGATTCATCATAACATAACGCCTGGGCAGATAAGGAGGGAGTTACAGATGAGGAGTCATAAATTCATCTCTCGATTCTCACTGATAATGGGTGGCTCTGCTTAAAGAAGCCTCAGCGAGGTATAACCCAGATGCTCAGTCGTGGTCTTCTGCTTTGCAATATTCCCAATTATGTCAACCGCATCTCCAAACATTGACAGAAGAGCAGTCAGTCACACTCTGCTAAGCAGGAAGCCGACTTCGTAAGTGCTAATTGCCGTGTGCTTCACTCTGCTCCCATTTCATTCCGTTCCCAAGAAGGAAGCCACGATTTCTCGTATAAAGAAAACAAAGTAGGAAGGAAACACACTTTTCCCTAATGCCTTCCCTTCAATCTTTTCAAACTGAAAGAAAACTCCTTAAATGCTACGAACTCAAGTCAGGGAATGGAATAAAAAAAACCTTGTACAAAAATTCAACCCTACCATGCACTTGACCTAGAAGTAAAGTCAGGCATATCTGAAGGGTTAATCTAATGTCTAACCAAAAACCACGTGAACATATTTAAGATAAACTAAAAAGAAGTTCGCTGTGCGCTGTCCCAAGTCCTACAGAAATACAATAATAATAAATTGAATGGTGTATACGTTTTTTGTTTGTGATCATCACTTCCCTTGAATCGTATTAATCGTTTCATTGTTCTCGATAAACGAAAAATCATAATAAGAATTAATTCCGATTTGTATGTAGCACCTGTTGACCTGTTTGCCTTTGCCTAACCTTATGGAACGGATTTCTGCTAATTTAATTATGCTGAATCTACCTTACGGTACATGAATGTTAGATTCTTCTTCATAATCGACAGGAGTAAGAACAAAATCCGGGAATTAGTAGCATGGAATAGAAGACTATCAATCAATATGATAATGAAGACGAGTCATCGGTCAATCTCCAACGAATTGAGTCATGACAGATCTCATTTGGTAAACTTTCACTTGATTAATTAAGAATGTAATGTAATTGATCCAATTATTTTCAAACCAAAGAGAAATTACATTAGTATCAGTATCATTATCATCACACTTTCATTCATCAACGCATCTGATAAACTACATACATTTACTTAGGCCGATTTAAGAAAATTCGAGTAGCTATAGCTGTTAAATCTCATGTACATTTTGTACTCATGCTAATTTGCATATTATTGGGCTACAAAAGAAATTGTGCAGGGTTGTAGACTGTGTACAGGTCCTAAAACTACCAAAAGCAATGTAAAGAATGAATGTAATATTTTTGTTTCAATTCGAAATTAAAGTAGAATAACTTAGAAGTCGAGTATTTACTGTTTAGAAAAAGAAACATTTTGTACTACATAATATCTACATAATATTACTACATAATAATATCGCTATCCTAAATGAACAAAGGACATTACAGTTTTGAGAAGCAAACAACCGGACATGAAAATAAAGACAAAGTTGCCATGACCATCATTTACCTAATAAAGATTCACTGCGAATTCGCAAATTGGGCCAACCGCCTACCAAAAGATCACAAAGAGACGTTCTAACACGTTCATGGAAATCAGGTAACTCGATTAAAAAGTGGATTCAAAATTATTGAAGTTTGCTTGTAAAGGGAATGAGTCCTTTAAGCCAACCTTTGGTCTTTAGGACAAAAGGGGATTTTCATGGTCAATCTAGATCTTTACTAGGGCAAAAGTGTTTTATTTCAAGGCAGGACACAGCTCCACAGCCTTGCCTGTTTGATGGTCATAAATACGCAATTTTGAGTAAAATTTTTAATTCCAATTTTCCGCGTGTTCCATTTTTCAACAAAATTCTTTTCCCCAGTCTTTCTTTTGACTTAGAATCTTAGAATGACTATCTCAACTTTTTTTTTCGCTTAAAAATGAGCATGCGGTGTGGCTTGTGATGTTACAAAGTTATCAATTATCCTGATTCTAATTCTTCAATTTCCCTTGAGACAATGGAAAAGTAGAGTAGTAGATAAGGGAGGCCTCGGGGGAGAACAGTTAGTCGGTCATTTCCTGCTCCCAAGTGTGTCACCAGGGCATACTCTCCTGCTTTCCCATCTTCCGACAGATCCTTATCCCCACCTTTACCTAGCCCATCTTCCAACTATGCCTACCACCTTACCTTAATCGTCAACAACAATCACACCCTCTCAACCTCCATTCCAAATGCTGCTATACACTTCAAGCCTTAAACAATCCTAACGACCCTTAACCATTTCATCCCCCATGTTTACCTCCACCGTCAAAACGATATCACACTCGCGGCCAGAATCATCCCACTTCCATTTCATAATTAGCAATCCAAGCTCACAGTGCTCATGACCATTTTCTCTAAGGAAATTATAAAAGCGGCTTGGTCCCAGGTGAAAGACGGCTACAAAACTAAAGCCGACACGGAATTTTAAAGTGAAAACCATTCGGCGGCCGGAGAAAAGAAGTGGCCAAAAGGAGGAATCAGACCATGGTCACAAGGTCATCGAAATGATCGATGGACAACGCATACTACACTGGAGCAACTCTCATTCGAGCTGGAAATATAAATGGAGGAGGTAATTGTAGTCAGGTGAAATATAATCCATTTTCAGTGACAGCAAGGAATTCGGGCACGCCGCCACTGCCAGTGCAATCATCATGTCAAATTCAACCGAATCTCCTAACTGGACTTCCGCTTATTCGAAACGGACAACAGCCTCACGTGACACCACAAAATGGACATGGAAGCCAGGGCCCACCCGGTGTGATTTGCTGTTTCCAGCCAATTTATTATATTCCAACTCCAAGTCCACCAGCGCCTGCGTATAATCCGCCAATTCTTCTCTCCGCAAATACAAACAAGCAAAACGTAAATTGCGGAATTTTTCAGCAATATTTAGCTGGGAAACAGGGGCAAGGACCAAAGCGGAGAAATTACAAATCGCTGATTCCTAACCACTCAAAACTTAAGCCCGTTCAGAGTTCACCACTGACTTCGCAGGGAGATCGAGATTACTATCAAAAACAGTCTAACTTTAACCATCATCCAAAACTGACTGCAACATCATCATTCCCGGATCCTATTTCACCACCGGCAAAACTTTCACATCCAACCCTAACGAGAACGACTTCGAACTATTTCTTTTCCCCTGATGAATCTGATACTAGCAACGAGGAAAAGCAGCGAAACGATAAATTGCTGAATTTTTATTTTGAAAAACATTGGAGGCCAACAGATGAAAAGGAGGGTGGTGGTTGGATTAATCCAGCGGTCGGACACAACGAGCCAGAATCGATCAATGAGAACAGATGGGAGATTGATCAACAAAGAAGACTTCCAAACAAGTCATTGACAAGCTCTAGCACACAACCGGAATTAATAACTTCCGTGTCGGGCTTTGATCGGCAACCTGGAGCGGGTAGAATAACTTCTTCACCTCCAACAATGTTACGACAACAAAAAGATTTGGAAGTAGAAGCACAGATTATAACTTTAGCAAATGGACATCGTGACCTGGAAATTAGGCTTTGCTATGTTACTTCCTAAATGTCTAATGAAATTGTACCTGGAATGGAAATCCTGAAGACAGACTAACACGAGGAATTCAAATTAAAATGACCAGTGAGTTTGCAAGAATCGAAGTGTAATTAGTGAAAGTTATCACCAACAATCAAAACATCGATAAGGATAAGCGTCAACCAAAATAACCTTTGAAGTATTTTTATATTTTTTAAATCGATTCAATTAACTTAAGCGCTAACTTTTTGTTTGATTTTGTGTAAATAAGTCTCGGGAAATGGCGACTTGTGCACGGTGTAATGAAAAAAAAAAAGAAATATGGTAAAAGGAACACCGGAGGTTGAGAATTATGGTTTCATTTAACTAAACGTATTATGGAATATTTTGTTTTAGAAAAATCCCTTTTCTCTGTTATGGGTCTTTGTCGAATTGAATTGATTTTTAAGCAGCTTCCATAATTATTTAGAGCTTTTAGTTTTCAGTTATAAGTATGGGAAATTGAGTTGGAATTGGAAAATTGTGGTAAATCGTGTGAACTATTATTAAATTCGCTTACTATATGAAAATAAAACTATACAATAATGAATGCTTTTAACTCGTCGACCTGCGCCTGCCACGACTTAGTTGAGAATGGAGGACAGTGGAGTTAAAACTAACTTATTGCCGTACAAAATTCAAATACAATCTCGACCGCTAATAAGGCAAGATTAGACATTTTTAGTTCGAAAACCTAAGATCACCTGAGGAAGGCCAATTTGCCACAATGGGAATTACCACGTACCTACCACACGTGTTACGTGTTCGTTTTAAAGCGTAAATAATGCTTTTACATACAGTATCCTATCCAGTATTTTTAGCACGCAAAAAGAACAAGGAATTTACTGCGTAGATTTCATGAAATCCATAAAGCGAAGATTTAGGAAATTCAATTTATACACATCAACGAATATGATGAAAGAATTTGTCGATAAATAACTTTAAGTTTATAGACTGACTTACCAGGTAAATTATCCAAAAGAAATGTCAGTAATTTGCTTGTCCCATTAACTTCGGCTTGTAGGTTCATCATATCGGCTGGAAGGGGATTCCCCTTGATTCCCAAAATTTGTAGTTTGAATAGTTTGCCCATTTCAAAAGGAAAGTTCCTCAGGTAGTTATTATTTAACAGAAGTTCCTTCAACCGCCGCAAGTCCCCAATCTCCGCCGGCAGCGTTCTTAGTTTATTATTACAGGCATCAAGAACTTGTAGATTAACTAACTTTCCAATATCGGGCGGTAGTTTCGTGAGGCTGTTGTCATTCACGTATAGATGAGTTAGATGGGTAAGATTGAACAGCCCTGCCGCCAAGTTACGCACGTTTCCTAGATCATAATCAAGAACAATGAATCTCCAATTACATTCTTAGCAGCGGCCGTTTTCCTACATAAATTACACACGTTCCGCTTGAAGTTAATTTGGCAATGCTCACCCGATATTTCCATTTCCGACCAGTTGGTGTCTTTGCCCGCCGCCACTTCCTCCGGTGTCAAGATGATGTGGACACGGCGCATTCGTTCGGAGCCAACCTGCGGATGAAACCCATTTCCATCCTTGTAGCCCAGGGTGGAGCTGTTGGGCGTGGATGGGTTTGAATTGATGCTCGAGATGTGACCACTGTTGTTGCCGACCAAGATGGAGTTTGGGGTGGTGGTTCCAGTGGTATCCTTCGGTGTCCGAGACATCACTGCTCACCGCGTCTCCTTTGCATGCGATTAGAAGGCCCGTTCCTTTGGCTGGGGCATCTACCTAACGGTAACACAGACCAGACCCACTGCACCCTCACATTCGTCAATTTGAACTGTCCAGTGGTCCACTGTCCAAGTGACCTTCCCCTGTCCTGTTATTAAAATTATCTCCAATTAATTAACTTAACTCTTCTTATCTCCTTATCTTCATTTACTGTTTTTTTAGAGTAAATCAAATGGAAATAAAGAAGGATAATTTGAAGTTTGGAGGGTATTTCAAGTGGAATTTGAGTTGTGCAGAAGTGCCGTTGGAGCGAGTCCCTGCCCCTCACAAGTGCATTGTGGTGGCTAGCCATAACTACGCTTCGAATCATACCATCACGTCATATGTTATATTATTTTGATACTATTCCTAACGAGGTAGCCCCTTTTAAAAATTGACAAGTCAGCATTTACCAATTACTATTAGGTCAATCAATCCCACATTTACAATCGATGGTCGACCTTTTGATTCACATCGAAAATTCTATTTGTGGGGTACACCATTCAAGTTAAACACCTTTTACTCCAACTCCTTTTCACCCGGAAAAGCTGTCTCTATAATAGTTAAATGTGATAGAAATTATTATAAAAGTAGAAAATACTGTTATTTTATTTGTTTTGTTTGAAAACAAATTGATAGCTGAGCAAGTTTCTAATTACTTTACGTACTCATATTTACCGGTGTCAGTCTAATCAATCATGCTCATTCAAAATATCATTCGTCAAAACCACGATTTCACAATTAGTATACCAACTAATTATTTATTTGACATCTTCAATGAACGCAAAACACAACTCGAATTAAGCCTTCTTTCGACGCAACGTAGTTTGTTACCTGCTAGAGAAAGATGCACTTGAGTGCGTTGTATCGTATCTTTTGAATGCTTTTCATTCACAGTTCCCTGCATGGAAGGGCAAGGTGTAAAATAAGGATGCATAAATGAAAAGTTCCTTTAAACTCCGCCATTTAATCTTCGTTAATTATTGTTGGCAATTAAGCAAAAGTGGTCGATTAATTGAGTATTAATTAATTGGGTGGAGTAGAATTACGCAAATACGCCGCATGTGTGGAGGGCGTGTCCGGAGGCGACTCCTCCTCCGCCAGGTTGTTGACGTTATCTTCACTTTTACTCACACTTTGTTTACGCATCCCAGAGGCATGTGACTGGGAATTTAATAAATCACAAGACCACTCAACAGACGGATAAGTCAACTCAAGTCAATTACCAACTTACCTGTCTCATAGGCTAACCTTCCAGGAACTCAACTCAATTAACTCAATTACCCATCATCTGAAATTTAGCTAAGTTACCAGGAGCAGGGTACGCCAAAGTTCCGTGACATAACACTTAAGAGCGGTGACCTTTTTACGGGTAGGGATCTTATCAGTTTTACGTGTCTGACCCCGCCCGCCACTTCATTCTACTTCATTCCGCAATCTAGAACTACTCTAATTCCCAGTGCAAGATAAAGCAGTGGAGTGCAGGGTTCACCCAGAATTTTAGACAAGTAAGATAAGTTTATTTTGAAGTACCTTTTTATGGCTGAATTATGTCATAAATCTAAGCATTTTTAATTTTTTTTGGAAGCAAGGTATTTGAGCAAGAAAAACATCAGCTGACGCAATGGATCCAAGGATCTGACTAATCGTTTGGGGCCAAATCGAGGTAAACAGGCAGAGGATTTTACGTGGCAATGATTAGCAGGAAAGGTGTGACTCGGGTTGTGATTTTTCTCATCACATGCTGATTTTTAAAGGCTTGAGAAGCACTTGACTCTCTGCTGGGACAAGGAAAATTGTTTCATGCATCGCTACCACTCGTCCTTAACAGTGATTATATTCTTTAGAAGTAATGACAATGTACTACTACTCTTCCTCGGCATGGATTTTTTTGACAAACTAAGGTTAAGCTTGTCATCGCCACTGAAGAACTTTCCGGGAACTCAAGTTTACGACAACTGTGCAATTAAAACGTAAGTTGAGATTTATAACTTAAATTGTAGAGGAATTGGCGGTTGGGTTTGGCAGGTCTTTCGTTTTTTTTTTTTACTTTTATGATAAAGTATTTTACCGAATTGCTTGTTTTTAGATGGTCACTTCCGGTTGGAGATTTTGGAAGCGATCAGATTAGACTCTTGTTGTATCGAGACTGCGATCGACGAGGACGAAAGTGCCTATACGATTCTCAGCATGTAATTCGGGACAAGAACGGAAAGTTCTCCTACATTTCCACGGGTTGCAATGGGTCTGAGCTCAAGAATCTCTCCGAGTATATTTTTAGTTGCGTGCCATTATCCGGTAATTGTGGAAGCAAAAGGTTTCACAAGTACGACGGTAAATTCGTTTGGAGTCAAGTTTTTAGTCCCAAGCCATGTCGACAAGGTTCTGTCACGGGATCCATTTCTTCTTCCTCATCGCCTCTTTGCTCAATTTCCACGCCGTCCGAACCAAGTATTATTTTACGTTATTTTTAATACTTGATAATCGCATTACCTAGAAAAGTTAGAAATTCCTTAGCGCAAGAACTTTATAAGAAATTAATTCAATTGCTTCTATAATTTTAGGTCTGCAACAATCACCGATTAGTCAGTCCCCGGTCGTGAAAACCACTTCCGATGAAGTCGATGGATGTCTACTGCGCAAAATCGGAATGATAAATTCTTTGCCAAACATTATTCCTTCTCTGACTTCCTCTTTTGGCAAATGTTTCTCACTTCCATCAAAACTTGCCGACTCCCATTCTCATCAAAAAACCATTCTTGGCCTTGGTATTATGATAGATGCTTCATCCGCACATGACAACGCAGGTGGGATTGGTCCATATATTCAGGCTATGTCTGCCACTATGGAAGAGTGTTCAACGTGGTTTTCCTCTATCGCCACACAAGCATATTGCAATCCCTCGACGTTTGTGCAAATTCTATATGACTTTACAACTCAATTCAAAAGTATCTTATTGTCAAGGCTCACGAATCCAATTGTATGCCCAATGAGCTTAATTCCGAATTGGAGATCTCTTCCGCCATTGACGGCCGAGTTGACCCAGCTTATTCTCCAGAATGACGAGAGACATTGTAGGTTAACAAAACGAATCAAATTAGTCATTCTAGGAGGATCAAGACGTATAAGCGAAGGTACTTTATGGCTAATTTATGCGTGCATAAATATTATTAATCTTACCATAAATAATTAAATAATATGTGACCGTTTTTAATTCATTTTTAGTCGCTGGATTACTCTATCTCTTTAAAATCCTTCTTCTGCAATGTGGTCGTAGCACGGAAACAGACTTTGGAATTGATGCAACTGCCTTCTGCAAGGATAGCTCGACATGCGTTAGCGTAGAATCTGCAATACCTAGCAGAGATACCCGGAACAGTCCCACTCTCAACAAAGATATCAAGATGGAGTCAGCGTGCTACGGTGCAAGTTTTGCGTCCATGTCATCTTCCTCAGCAGGAATCTCAATGTCTTCCACCGGAATGTCAATATTCTCAATGTCATCTCCCTCTTCGCCACCTTCACCGCCCTCACCTGCAACTAATATTCAGCAAATCTCTTTCACAATGGCACCAAGAAAAGTAGAACATGAGAAGCTTCAAAAAAGAGACTACGATTCCGGTATAGAACTAGAGTTGGATCACACCCAGTCGACGCTAAACCTAATCGGTATTGAGCCTCTTATTACGGAGAAGTCGATGAGGAGGTCCGTGAGCCAAAAATTTGATAGCGGTTGTGGTAGTAGCTCGGATGAATATGGCAGCAGAAGGGAGTCAACATCGTCAAAATCGTATACCCGTCGGTACAGCCGAGGAAATCTTCTCTATCCACAACAAAGTCATGAGTTCGAGGAAGTCAGCTTTCATCTTGGAGATTTGTCAGTTGACTGCGAACAATCCTTCAACACGCTAGCGTTGAGTGAACCCAATTTGGAAAGACTTAGAACACAACACGGCTCTCCCTCTTACCTTGAAACAGTCGAAGCGAATACAAGGATTGAGCGCTTAACATTGGATCCGAAAGAAGTAAAAATTAACTTTGGAGAAGAAAGTTACCCTGCAAAAGCTGCTCGACCCTATTGTCCATACTGTGACTCCATTGGAATTGTCTCCAAGTTTTCTCCCTTATACTATATCCAATGGATTAAAACCACTTGCTGTAGCGGTGGTATCGGAGAAGAACAACTCAACCTAATGAAATCATTTTCTGATTCAAAGTATATAGTGGTCAACTTGGACAAAAGCCTCATTCGGACAGTTAATTTTGATGGAGACGATATTTGTCGGACTACTAACGCTCCCCCAACGAGTTGTAATAGTAATAATAGTTCCAGTTTAGTGAATAACCTCCTGCATAATCTACAACAGCTACTTTCAAAAGAGCGTCCAGAACCCGAGATAGACCACTTCATAAGTGTTCAACTAGACTTCATAAAAAAAATTGCTCATGAATTTGGAGAGAGCTGGATTAAATCCAGCACGGAAGACTCATCATGTCTCAAGAAAAAGTATTCGTATCTTAGCCTCAGTGATAATGACCTCAAGCTAATTTATTCGTTAGCTAAAATGAAATTCCCGAGTCTCTCCACCCAGACTGAAAACTAGAAACTTGGAGTTCTTTAAAGCTTGATCTGTTTACCAATAATTTACTTTTCCATATTCACCTTCCTACTCCATCTTGTATTCTTAACACTTCAACGATTTTACAGGTTACTAATTTATTTACCAACGTTCATAACGCTTTACTTCAACTTCATCATTCTTTCAGGGCGACTAAAAATAACTTGTGATATTAAATTTACACTACAAGCATAATTTTTACTGGCTCCTCTTACATGAATTAAATTGAAGATTTTCAATTCTCAAGTGAATAGAGCGAAAGCGTTTAGTTTTTCTACAGTTCACTCTCTCAATGTAGCATTTTGCGTGGACTGATTAGACGTATTTGAATTCTCTATCTCTATAGGCCACTTCCCCTGCCCGAAACGCCTTTTCCTTTTTGTTCCTTCGGTAGCTCACTATCCATGTCAACAGGCCAACGCTTCCTACGACAAGCAGCGGCATGTGTATAGTTTTGGCTGTGGGTTTGAAAAAATCGTATTGACTAGCACGCATGGAGATCCAGCGTTGCATTGCAGGGTCGAACTGATGCGCAACGGGAAAACAGCAAAGATTAGTCAGACTTATAGAATTGTACGATGCACAAATATTTAGGTTTGCTGGTTTTTGTAGTTACTTACCAGATAGCCTCCATACTTGCCCTCTCCTACCATGTGTGAATAAGGGTTCGTTGATTTTTTCATAAATTCAGCTCGCAGCTCTGCACGGAGATTGGCTCGTTGCTGAACAAGCCGCTGCTCTCGCAACGATGCGTCAATTTGTCCATCGTTGTAGGTGGACATGTCGAACACAATCGATTACCTGGAAAATCTTGATTACCAATTAATTAAACCTTATTTCTTCGTTAATCAAACCAAACCACATCAAATATTTCCTCTACCTTCCTTTAATAAATAAAGTTTATTTTGAAATTTTGGTCGGCCTAAAAGTCACTCGCAGCTGTCTGAAGTCGGAACAAAGAAATTCGAAAAAAAAATTGTAGCCACGACCTGGCGCCTCAATAATAATTAACTTAATTGAGTTGAACTTTGTAAAATATTAATTAAATCAATTAAATTTATGATTAATTTCGTTTAACACTAAAACCAACTTGTGTAGAATTCCGGAATGCAAGGATGTAGAACTGGCTGCCCAACTATGTAGATTCGCAACGGTGAGTGATGGCCTTATGGACCTCGCAATTGAATGATCCCGCCATTTATCCACGTCTATTTCACATTTGGGAACCGAATGCAATGAACGCTGCCTTCTCAAATCGCTGAAAATCGTATTTCCGTATTCTATCGAATCGAAATCCAAGCGAACATACCGACGATTGATCAAATTAATCGATGAATATGCTCTAAAAATAATAAATGATCCTCGGGAAAAACTTTCGGAATACACAATGCATGGGATAAAAGATATGCTTACGCCAATATGTTATTACTACTCTCACTCACTAATTTCGCTTCCAAAGTTATTACAATTAATCGTATCGTAACTTACAAACTGACAAGAATGAAAAAGGCCAAAATAAACCCCGTAAAGGTTAGTGTTGCTTCCGCAGAGTAAAATTGACATACAAATAATTTATACAGACACTGGTTATGTTGTAGTAGTGATAATTAAGTATTAGCAGTACCATTCCATTGTATTTTATGCATATTTTGCCTCAGCGAAGTGTAATTAATTTAATTCCTAGAATTACAGGTGAGAAGGAAAGGCCCTTCTCATTTACCCCTTGCAAATAAGGGATACATTTCATAGAATTTTGCACGGGGATCCGAATCAATAATTTAAAAGGGATGAGTAGAAGGTGATGGGGAGGGAAAGAAAGAAAAGTGATTTTTTTTAATTATTCTTGAAACTTGACAATTCATTTTGGAGTAGTGTGGCGCAGTAGACGTATTAACCTTCCTTCCTTCCTTTTCTGCCATTAGACGATGAAGGGGACGTCGTCTTCACATTGCGTACTTCCTCGTCCATTCCCTAGCCAGCTCGTTGTACTTGTCCCGATCCGTCTTATATATTCTGGCTATTTCCGGAACCAATGGATCATCAGGGTTTGGGTCACAAAGTAACGAACAGATTGAGAGGAGTACTGTCAATATTAAACAAATAATATTATCAGACTTTCTACTGCGTGCAGTTGGTGGCGACAATCATTTAAACGCTCAGGTTTTTAGGGAACATAACATGAACTGTCCTTTTTTTAACTTTGGGCAACATGGTTGCTAATTTTGTTGCAATAAAATGTTTTGAATGAATTACTAAATATGTCATGACTAGAACTTATTCAGAGTCAACCAACTCTGCATCCTGCATCTCTGCAAGATTTGTAAGTGAAATTGGAACCAAGCCAAAATTATGAGACTGCCGTTTTCAAGGAGTCTAATGACATGACAGAATTAGAACCCAGAAACAAACATTGTCACAAGTTACATACAAATTATCGGAGTTAAAGTCACTAAAAGTACCTTTGGATATAGTCAGAGCGGGTGACCATTGCGAGCGTAGAATGTCGAGACAAATAGATCCATTAGAATTGATGTTGGGGTGATAAATACGTGTCGTAAAGGACACCTTGGGCGGCTTGAATGGATAATCAGTGGGGAAGTGAATCGATAGAAAGAATACTCCACCTTGATAGGGACTGTCCGGCTGAAAGCATCAAAAGAAAACGTTTTGAAAAGGAGTACACAATTATTCTTAAGCACAAAAAGTCCCTTACCGGTCCCATGATTGTGGCTTGCCAATGGAACACTGCAAATTTAACAAAGAACAAGACGATAATTAGTGATCACTTCGATACCCCCGAAATTGAAAATTGAACTCATCTTCCTTAAACTATAAAGGATTTAAGCTTTCTCAGCCTTTAGTTGTAACTCTGTACTACTAAAGGAGCCAATTTTATAATCATAGCGGATGTTGTTAAAATTTAACTTGTCCACTAGAAGAGCAAGGATGAATCATCAAGGAAAGCTGACGAATTACAATTTAGAAATGCGAGAAAAGGAAAGTGAAAGTGTTAGAATTTGCATTGTAAACGAAACTAGTTTTTACTTACTTAATCGGCTTTACAAAATAGCGAAACAAATTATGAATCTTAAATTTAATCTATGATCTTGTACAAAGCTCCTAATGTATTTGATTTAAATGCTTACAATCGTCTCCAACAGGGCCTGCAGAGCACTGAGCAGGTGGATCACGGCCAAGGTCTTGCAATTCCTAAAGTAGTAAAATCGAATTAATGCAAGCATGCAAACGGTCAAGACCAATAACAATCGAATTCAAATCAGTCGCAGTTCGTCACACCGCCAACCAGCCCTTGGCATGTCTCCATGGGTGGACGAATTATCTAGAACCCTTGCTTGCTTGGCTGGATGAGGGTAGCGGGGATAGCGGTAGCATGGCGGGATTGAAGCAGGAAGACTAATCATAATCAACTCCCCAGCTTTTTTTTTGGCAAAACAAAGGTCAGCTTCCAGTCCCATCCCAGAGATCATGTTTTCAGCGGACAGATCCATCACGTCCATCAATTTCTGGCAATTACAGCTTTGACTCTATTTGACTTCTGACTGGG
>JAQFYP010000947.1:0-18268 GCA_034694865.1 Bilobella braunerae | reverse complement strand
AAACCGCAAAACTTGCAGTCAGCATTTTGAAAGGCTCCTAGGTTTACCCATGTCTCGTTGTTCAGAAGGCAATTACTGGATAACCTAAGTTGGGCGATCCTTGTCACAGCGTAACGTAGCGTAGCGTATTTTGGAAGGTTGCTGTTTAAGTAGAACTTCTCTGCATAAGACCCTCTTGTTAGGCTATGGTAATGCGGAATGGAGGAAGAGTTTTTTGCTCTTTCCAGGTCCATTTGTCCCAGCTTGCTCCTCAGTTTGGCGAGAAAAATCTTCTTATTCAAAAAGGCCAAGCTGTAAGAGTTTTGCAAAGACAAACATTCCATATCTAAGGATTTGAGGAGATTTTTCAGTTGTGTGCACCAGTTACCACTCTCTTCAGAGTTTTGCTTGAATAATGCTTTCCTCATATCGTCATTAGTTGCACGAGCTAAATCATTTTCTGGATTTTTGCTTTCTCTTAAAAGTATGCCCAATTGGTTGTACTGCAACTTTGCCACCTCAAACTTGATATGCGGAACGCCGGTTTCCAATCTCACAAAGTACCTCGGGGAGTAAATTAGGATACCCATTGCATTCTTGAGGTATCGCTGTTGCAACTTTTCCAGATTTTCACAATGCTCCAATCCCCATATTTCAGCACCGTATAGTGTGGTTGAGTGCAAGATGGTTTGCAGTAGCTTCTTGACAGTGGCTAGGAAGAAGGTTCTTGGAAACTTGAGTGTGTTTCTTAGTGCAGCCGCTGCTGCATGCCCTTTCACTATGGCTTTTGTAGCGTGTTCGGTGAATTTTCCAGTAGAGGAGAGAGTAACCCCCAGATAGGTGTAGGACTTGGTACTTTTCTTAACTCTTTCCCTCTCCAGGTAAATTTAGAGCCTTTGGGGATCCTTCCAGATTTAGAAAATACCATTATCTGTGATTTTAGTTGTGTTGACCTGCAACATTTTACTGTGGAAAAGGTTAGAGGCTATATAGGTCATCGATTGATTACTGATTAGCATGGTTGTAGCATTTACATGAGATAGGGAGTACTAATATAGATGTCCCATGTGCTCCAGTACTGAGTTAATTAAAATGCCAGTGATCATTAATGAACAAGTAATTTAGGAAAATCAAGATTGCAGCCATTGACCACTGGTTGCAGAGGTCACTGCTCATATAGGTCATCGATTGTTTACTAATTATCATAGTCGTAGCATGTACATGAGATAGGAAGTACTAATATAGATGTCCCATATGGTCCAGTACTGGGTTAATTAGAATGTCATATGGCCCAGTTAGGTTCAGTTTGGAATGGATATTTTTAGTACTCTAAGTTAATTAATTGTTTTTTAAATTATTTTGAGGGGTCGGCTCTGAGGGATCGGCTGGGTGGGTAGCAGTTAGGTGAGGTTTGAGAAATTGAAAATTTGAGGGGTCGGCTCTGAGGGATTGGCTCAGGGTGGGTACAAAAAGGGGGCTATTCTCATATCGGTTTAACCCAGAGATTTGTAGGTCTAACAACCCCCTATCACCCTACTCACAGCAAAAAAGCGGATTCATGTGCGTCATGTGCAACTACGCTGCAGTGTCTCACACGAGTCTGGGAAGGCATCTTTTGTCACATACAAACGAAAAGCCCAGTATGCACAGCATGTCAGAAGCGATTCGTCATAAATCAAAATCTGACTGTTCGATTGAGGACTCATACTGACGAGCGACCCGTGCAAGTGCACACTTTGCGACTATGCTGCCTACCGACAAAGTTCACTTTACTACCATCTCAGAAGACACACGGATAAGCACCCTTTTGCGTGAACATTGTGTCCAAGCACTTTCATTTTCAGAGGCAGATTGACGTACCATCTGGGGATGCATACACAGGAGAGGCCCTTCAAGTGTCCACAGTTCCCAAGGGCCTTCATGCTGGTTTCAGGCCTACGCAGTGTGGCATTCACCGCCTGGACGTACCCACTCAACACCTCTACCACCGAAGACCCTTCGCCATCGTCCAAGTCTCCAAGTCCCCCCTTCTTTAACTTTAATTGTAGTTAACGAATTAATTATCTAGTTAAGGGCCCCTGTAGAGCTCCCCCACTGAAGAGGCCAATACAGAGGAACCCGTAAACGTATCCTAACAAATATTTACATTTAAACATTTATATTTGTAATTGTTGTTACTGCTCATGCGCATATCCATTTGCCTTGAAATTTGCATGACTTTTATGCAAATACCAATACCATAATAATATATCAATAACAATACAATATAATAATATGGAAATAATAATGTAATAATAATATGGAAGAAAAATTGTAGTAATAGAAATAACAATATTAATATCAATTTCATGGTCATTTGGCCTGACTTTTGATGAAACCCAGGATTTATCTTGTTATTTAATTCAATTTTTTACATGATTTTTACTATTTACAAGATTTTTTCAAAAGTGCTCATTTCCTAAATTACGCTTAAACTTACGTACTTTTGTGAGGTTAAGCAAATTATAAGCATTTACTTTTCGCAGCCGCATTCCGTTTTGGGCTCACGGACTGATGCGTAAATCAAAAAAAGTAGTGACCAAACACGCAGCGCAAATTAATTTCTCCATGAAAATTCGCTTTAAATGTAATATTGGCTTCCGTAACTTTAATGATTAAACCTAAATATTAAATTTTGTTTAAATTAAAAAATTGTCATTTAAATCTAAAGTTGCTATGAAGTATAAATCCATAAAATAATTAAGTCAAGCTAAAGCGATAATTAAATTTAAACTATGGTTGCTGCTGCGCCCCTAGTACGCCCCTGGTGCACCCCTGTTTCGCACGCACCTACCGCAGCCCTTGCTGCGGGAACTAATACACCCGTACCGCGCCCCTGTTACGCCCCTGCTGTGCCCTTATTACGCCCCTGCTGCGACCCTAGTACGCCCCTACCGCGACCCTGTTACGCCCCTGCTGTACCCTTATTACGCCCTTGTTTCGCCCCTACTACCCTCCAGTCGCGCTCCTAGCACGCGGGTTGGTGGATTTGAAAGAGTCACAGGGGCGCAAATTTAGCTAAATATGGGGCTCAAATTAGTACCACCCTTGCTTCTAGATATTTAACATACAATTTCCAACATTTTAATTATTTACACTCGTTATACGTATTTACAAATATAAACGAAGATGAAAACCAATTTGTTAATGTCTTCAAATATCAAATTTGAAATAGTCACAGAATAATTACGAATCATATATAAGAAAAAAGTATTGTAAAATTTTGTACAGGAAATTTCAATAACTTTAGTTGCTACATCGCTGCGTTTCCGAATGATTCTCCAAATTTGTCTGTTCCGAAGGCGTTTGAACATTTTTTTGCTGATTTTTTTCAACGTTCTTCGATTACTGCTCAATAACTGTACAAAAAATAACCGGGATTGATTCAAGCTCATAAACTCTAACGCGCTTCCTAAGGAACACAGCGATTGTTTCAAAACAAGGAAAGCTCAACTTAAACTAGGCTTGTTACACTAGACTCAACTTGATGTCAAGTCCTTTGTGAAAGCAATGTTTTCTCGTTTCAAGGAAAATTCCAGAATCGAGGCTCAAAAAATTCAGATTTAAAAAAAAAGAAGTGCTTTTTGAAATTATGTTTGGAAAATTTACAATTGGTATTTGAAGTTTTCGTATTAATACACATTTATTTAACTACTTTACATCACGATTTAGGCCTGAGGTCAAAAGATCAAGTTACTAATTGATGCTGATCACTTTATTTTCATAGGCTCTCTAAACCATACCTCCATTAAATTAAATCTAGAGCAAATCTAGCTATGCAAAATCAAATAATTTAATGTACGCTTGATTTGTATTATTGTTTTTGAAAATAGATTCGATAACAAAAGTTGTTGCTCAAAATTTTTTAATGATTGTGAACTCTGCTACATGTTAGAAGCCCAAATATTTGTAGTAAATTGAAAACCAATTCGAAAGCACACTCATGTAATTTTATTTTTTTCAAAACTTTAAAACCGAAAATAAAACAAAACCCGTTTTCTCTGAATTTATCGGACGGGAGTTCAAAATCAATGCAAGGACATTGTTTTTTGTTGCTAAAGATTCGCACAAGAAAATTTAATAACTTTCAAACAATTTTAATTATTCAAACATTTACATAACAAAAAGAGCGTTAAAATACTAATTAAGGTCGTCATACATCAAACATGCAAAAAAAAAAAGATGAAGACACGAGCATTTGTGCTAATAGAAATATTATAAGAATCTGACAAGCTAACCTTTTGTGCTAATGGTCGAGTTGAGATAAATGACCTATTTGGTGACTTAGAGTAACTACTTTTAACATGGTTACCACTTGAATTTGTCTGTTAGTCACATATTTGACCTTGGGATGACCTGGAAGTGGCGAAGTAAAGCGTATTACCATAGAGAAATTGGAGCTAAAAATTTCTCTCAATTTCTCTTTTGCTCAAACGTCCAACTCAACCACCTTTTTGCTGCAGCTTGATTTGGAGAGGAAGCACTCCTCTGCAGTCATGTCTGAACTTTTGCGGTCAAAAAGAAACCGAAGGGTCAAATACGCGACTATCATACAAATTCATTTGGTAACCGCGTTGGAACGGGTTACTCTGTAAGTCACCATGTAGGTCACTTAAATAAACTCGACCATCAGCACAAAAGGTTACCTTGTGAGCAGAAAGTATCGCTAATTTTGGCCACGACATCGATTCCCTTTCTGCCTTTGGGTTTGAAGGCGCTTTCGCATTTGTCGCATTGAAAAGGCCTCTACTTCAAGTGAGTCAACTCGTGATGCTTCATGCTGTGTTGGTGCAGAATCGGCATGCAAATGACTTTTCTCCGGAATGGACACAAGCATGCACAGTCAGATTTTGTTGGTATCTGAATTCTTGTCCAGAGTCTCCTTGGTCATAAAGTGGACCATACTGTGCTTGGTTAAGTCTGGACGTGCTATTAAGGCCTTTGGACATAGTGGGCATTTGAAGTGTCTCTCGACTGTGTGCGTTGCGAGGTGATAGGTCAATGCTTGTCTATCGTTGAACGTTGGACGCTCATCCGTCTGCACTCTGAGATGAGAGTCAACGCACCTTGTTGGTTAGCAGTGTAGTCGCAAAGTGTGCACTTGTAGGGTGCTCTTCCGCGTGAGTCCGCAAATGAACCTTTAGATTTTCGGTGTGTGCAAAACGCTTCTGGCACGCAGTGCATTCGAATGGCTTTTCCTTTATATATGTAAGATGATGGCGGTCCAAGTTTGTCTGAGAATGTGCGGTGTAGTTGCAAGCAGTAGTAGTTGACATGAACCTGCTCACGTGGCTGTGCGTAATCAAATGTTGCTTCAAACTGTCCTTTCTTGTGAATTTGGAGCCACATTCTGGACAGTGAAAGAGTCCTTCACGCGTGTGACAGCGCATGTGAATGGTCATTCGACCTTTGCAAAGAAAGTCCTTGGGACTACGTGAGCTCTTGAAGGGCTTCTGACCGTGCAACGCTGAGTGAGTCTTCAAGTTCTTATTTTTTTTGAAGGTCTTGCGACAGTTCTCGCAATTGAAGGGTCTTAAGTCAGAATGAACTACGAAGTGACCTAGAAGAGTCCTTTTACTCATTTGTTTGCTGAGTGACCTTTGACCGTTCATTTTGATACACAAAATCACTATAAAAATGAATGACTTGATTCTTCTAAATAAGCTTAGTAGTTGCTCTAGTAGCGCTTTGTCCGTATACTCAGCGGTTGTGTAATCTTAAGTTGCATGTCGTATATGAAATGCAATATATTAATATTAGTATATTAGTACGATTTATTGGTTTTATACGTTACCCATGACTTCATGGGTATGAAGGTTTTGTGTGCATATCCCTTCACTTCTTTATGGGTCAAAATTTCTGTCCGAATTTACTCTTTAATACTTTAATTACGAAACAAGAAAATGCGTTTAATCTTCAATTAATATTTTTATTCTAGTACATACAAATGTTACCTATTACAAAAGTTAAATATTACAAATTTACCTATTACAACTTACAAAAGTTACATGCTACGAAAGTTACATATTACAAAAGTTAATTATTACAAAAGTTAAAAACGGAGAGATTTGAACAGGAATCATTATTAAGTGGCGTATTAGCTAGTTTATGGGAATGTTCTGTCCGTCTGTCTGTCTGTCTGTCCGTCTGTCTGTCTGGTTGCGCGAAAACTCTCGAACGGGTTAACTTTTTTCAAATCTGTTTTCAGCTAAAGGTAGTAGGGCTCAAGGGTGAGGCCAAGTTCGAAGATGGGCCACAGGGGCCATACCCTTCAGCCTCATTTTGACATCCCCCCAAATGACCCCCAAATCCGAAAATTCGGAATTATCGGATTTTTGCTAGTTTTGCATGAAAAATAAAGTTATGATGATTTCAAGGACCTTAGTGACCCCAGCAGACCCTTCATCCTTATATCAATGACCCCCTAAATGACCCCCAAATCCGAAAAATCCGGATTTTTCGGATTTTTGCTAGTTAAGCATGATACAGAAAGCTATGATGTTTTCAAGGCACAAAAAGACTCCAGACTCTTTCCCCTCATTGAGATGACCCCATGAATGACCCCCAAAACCTAAAAACCGAAAAATCGGATTTTCGGGTTTTTGCTAGTTCTGCGTGAATCAAAAAGTTATGAAGTTTTTAATGACCTAGGTGACCACCGACCCTTCTCTCTTATTCGAATGACCCCATAAGTGACCCGGACCACCAAATCCGAAAAATTGTATTTTCGGGTTTTAATACGTTTGAATAAAGCAAAATGTAATGATGTTTTCAATGACCCAGTCGACCGCCGACCCTTCACCATGATTTGTATGGCCCCAAAAAGGAACGCAAATAAACTTCAAAAACCGGAAAATCTGATTTTTTGCTAGCTTTCCATGCAAGTCAAAATCTATTTTTCTACTTGCTCTTGAAGGTGTCAGTACAATACGCTACTTTCGTTGCGTGCGTTTGCAACGGCTTATTAATTTTTAATTTAAATGAATGTCGGTCATGGTTGTTCATGGGATAGGACGGGCATAGATGGCGAGTTTGAATGCGTACCTCATAGTATAATTAGTATAATTAATAATTATATACAAAAGCATCCATTTGCACTTAAATTCGAATGAATATTATACTATTTGTTGAAGTTTCCTAAAAATATGGTTGTGATCAGCTTAAAAATAAAATACAAAAATATTGTTTAAAAAATGAATACCCATTTATCATTTCAAATTTATTTGAGAACTAACGGTGCTTTAGTAAAAAATACTGTGAGGTTACTTACAAACTTTAACGTGCATTACATTCAGTTTTTAATTTGATTATCTATTCGCAATTGTGATAAAGTATTACAACACGGCCAGATAACCTTTTGTACAAATGACAAGGTACTCATTAAACATCTTTATACGCAAAAATAAATTGGTTACAGACATTGAACAGATAAGTAAACTTACTATAAAATTACTTTGCACATTAGTTATTTAGTTATACTACTTAAGCGATTTCAAAAGTAAAATGGGATGGACGATTAATATCAATCCTCAAATTTTAACGCTTGCCACGGCATTTTTCAAGTAGATCAACTTTTCGGTCTGTGATACGCCTCTTAATTTGGGAACATTTTAATGTGTTTAGCCTTTGAAAAAATAGAGTGTATGGGTGGATACACCAGATTACAACTTTTCATTTTAATTTTAGTATTTTAAAATCGTAAAGCAAAATTTACTCTTCATTCCCAACATTGTACTGCTAAAACAAATTGGAATACTAGATTGGACCTGAGTTTCACCTTCATTTTAACTCCCACAGAAATCAACAAAGCGATGTATCCAAAGAGAAGCGATTATTTTTTAAGCGCTCGTTCAAATTTGAAATTAACTTTATTCAAAACATTTCTCACTTGACTACACTTTGGGTTGAAAAGTTTCGTGAAGGCATACTTTCTGCTTTAAGAAAAATTCCTGAATTAAGGCTTAAAGTGACTTATATTTAGAAAAATAAGCGTTTTCAGATTATTTTGAAAAAAGAATCACATGTACCTTATTTGAAGCTATCGTATGGATTTAGAGTTGCAAGAAAAAGATATAAAATTATAAAGAATTATATTTATAGATAGTTATAGTTATTATTAAATTATGATTTTAATTATTTTTACTAATAAAAGCAAAAATTTCGGCCCTTTGACTCTCACAAAATTTCACGTAACTGACATCGCTTTCTATGCTGATTATTGAACTTTTCTTACAAAGGCGCATGCGCAGTTGTTGCAGGAAGAGACTTCTCCTTCAAATGAACCAGTACATGGCGATTCAAGCTGGATTTTGGATAAAAAGCCCTTTTGCAGAGTTTACATGTAAATGGGTTCTCTCCAAAATGGACACGCTCATGCGTTGCCAGATTTTGCTTTATTCTGAGTGCACGTCCAATGTCTCCGCATTGAAATTTCTGGCTCGTCGAATAGATGCTTTTGTGCGTGGTTAAGTTTGAACGTCGAATGAAGGCCCTTGGACACTGTGGGCAATTGAAGGGCCTCCTTTTCTTGTGTCCAATACGGTGGTACGCCAACGTATTTCTATCTTTCGACACAATGTACGCTCATTGTTGTGTCGTCTGACATTGACGTCAAGCGTAGATTTTGCATGTTAAGCGTAATTGCAAAGTGTGCACTTGAAGGGTCGCTTTTCTGCATGAGTCTTCAAATGGGCCTTGAGACCTTTATTTTCTGCAAATTGCTTCTGACACACTGTGCAATCGAAAGGCTTTTCCTTTGTGTGTGTAAAAAGATGGCGGTGCAAGGCCGCCTGGCACGGTGCAGCGTAGTTGCAAATGACGCACATATGAACCTGCTTACTTTACTGTGCGTTACCAAATGATTGTTTAATTCTCCCGTTGTTTTGAATTTGTAGGCACATTCGGGACACTGCTGGAGCCCTTGACCCGTGTGCACGTAAATTCGCGCACGCACATCTACCACGTGCACATATCTATTTTCTATCACATATGGATTCAACTTATGGCATATTACATTTCTGAGCTAAAAGTCCAAATCTTGTGCTAAATTGTTAAGAAGGTAACTTTTAAATACTTTTATGAATATTTAATTTATGTGTAGATTTTGTAGCATTTGAGAATAAAATGACCTTGCAATGGATTCAATTTTACCTGATTTTTCACAATTGTGAATTTTTGAGATGTTTTTTATGTTTATTCTTTAAGGTCGTAGAACCATAAAAATTTTCCATTGGATGTGGGTGCCGATGGCAATGCCCATCACCCGCACTGGGGGAGTGGTGACGTCAACGCGCGTGGAGTCAACATACTATTTTCTTAGTATTTACATTTCTGATGATGATTGCACTTATTTACAACTCTCTCAAAATTCTTTGCTCAACTAGCTGTAAAAAATTACAGTTTGTGAACGGGATTTTCTTCCCAACTTCTCAGTTTACATTTATCATTAAGTCATATCAGCTCTTTCAAACTAAATATGTTCATGTATATTGTTAGATTTCTACTATATCGTGTATAAGATTTAAAAGTTTCTCAAAACTGTTTGATATCAAGCACTATAATGTTGAAGTGAGCAGAATAGATTCGACCTTTATTTATGTAAAGGTTCCAAGGCATAAATATAGCTTAACATGATTTAACTTTGATATTACAGATTCACACAATAAGGATATAGGTAAAGAAATGGAGAGGAAATACTGTAAGATTAGTTATACTGCTACTCAGGTCGCTGCAAATTCAAAGAAACCGGAAGTTGCTATATTTTAACTATAAGGTGTATCTTACTTCTGTTCACTAATTCGATAATATTAGATAATTATCCAAGCTTTAAACGTTTTACTACATCTCTATTTTTTTTTGCAATAACCTGGAAAAATTTCAAGGGATATTTTCTAGCACCAATTGTATTGGAGACAATTCATAGCAAGTCCTTCCGCTTCTTCCTGCGTTGTCGTCTCAACGTAGGTCTGGATGAAGGCAGTTTGATTCCAGCCAACCCCAACATAGCCAAAACTGTCGCTATCGTAGATTTTAAAAACTGTCACCGCTCCCGCTAAAACGCCATTTGGAATTATCTGAAACTCCAAGCAGTTGGAGCCTGCTGGAACTAACTCTGTAGCAACCGTGTAGTAGTAGCCCAGATTACCCTCCTAAGGGATTCAATTCAACGTTAAAAATTAATGGTATATTTTTCAAGAAACTCTTCTAAACCATGTTTGAAAATTTACAGCAATTCACAAAACGTTCGATTAAACTTCCAGACACCGTCATTATAGTTTACCGTGCAAGGGTATTTCCAAGAGTTAGCTAGAGCGGCATAAGTACGCGCTTCATTCTTAACACTCTTGGCCTGGCTTCCAGGGCGGCCGCAACGTACTATGTAGAACTGATACTCAGATACGACTTGCGCAGCAGCATAGAACAACTGTGTTGTGCCGGTTGCGGCGTCTGTTGCATTGTAGTAGAGTAGGAGATATAGGGAGTTGCGCACAGATACTTGTAGATATGCACCCAGCGCAACTTTGGAATTTTGTGATATCCCGATTAGGGAGCTGGGGCACGCAGCTTTAACAAGCGAGCTGGGTAATTCGACCTGAATAAATGGGCCGATGCCCTGGTTTCCACCGGCCCATGAGGTAGGATTGAATAGGAAATTGTTAGTTTCGACAATGTCATAAGCAATTGACCTAGCTTGCTCTCGCGTAGGTGCAGTTTGACCCACCACGTTACTAGCTACATCTCTGGCTGTCGCAACGTAGATGACGGGATTTTGCGTCAGCGCAACAAAAATGACTAGCGTTATATCTTCTGACGTAATTTGATATTCCACACATGCGACGTCGAGGATGTTAGATAGCTCTATTGCTAGGATCGTCAAGTCATACAGCGTCGCATCATCAAGGCCCTATTTAAAAAAAAATATAGTATCCTCATGCTCAGTAGCTGATCTTGAGACGTGGACAATAAGTAGTTTGACTAATAATAATTTTAGCTGTTAAGGTTGTAAAATGAGCTAGGGCTAACAAAGGAAACTCCCTGGCTGAAATTTTCGTTTGAAAATTGAAACACATACGAATTTCATGCTAAAAATTCCTATTAAATTCATAATTTTGAAAACGGCGATTTGTTTTCAAAACCTTGGATTTTGAAATTTGGACTTTTTTGCATACAAGATTCCAAAAGGAATTCCAAATTGCAAAATTCTTGCAAAAAAAAATGGGGCTTTTTTAAATCTTTCATGGACCTTCAATTTTAACTCTAGATGTACACTTCGGCTATCTTTATAGAAACTTACATGCAAAAAACGTCCAACTATGGTAATTAAAATTATGAAAAAATCGTTATTTTAAAAATTATGAATTTGACAATGTTTTAAATGCTGCAAATGTATCACAACAGTTCAAACAAAACCAGTGTATGTCCAGAGTATCAAAACGTCTACTGCAGCCCGATGGTATCCCTTGCTAGTTCAACTTGCATATACATATCTATTTTCAATTTCAACAGCATCTTGACCCAGAGACAGATCAGTTTACTAATGTCTTACCCCACAATTAAAGTACCAGGATCTTTCCATTGAGACGTAGTTGAGTGCATTGCTCTTCACTGCAGACTCATCAACGCCCGGTAAACTGACCCTGTCTAGCTGTAGTTGGAAATTACTACTGTCCACCAGCCAGGCAGCGGCATAGAACATATATTTTCCCCTTCCTAAGATGTCATAAGTGTAGTACAAAATAACGTAGTTCTCTCCATCTATTGCTGCTGTATGATAGGCACTGAGAGCAATAGTATAGTTTTCATTAGTTAAGGAGGGAGCATTTGCTGCTATGTTGGAAATTGGAAAATAGAGCTGAATAGTTGAGCCAAGTCCATGATTAGCATCTATCCAAGTCTTCCGTGGAAATATGATCCCTTCCTCAATGAAGTCGTATGCAAGGGACTCGGCCCGCGCTTGCGTGGTTAGCTGATCCGGGCCGCTAACCGCGTATCCAACAACTATTTCCGACGGAAGTGTTCCAAATACTCCAGTGTAGTACACTTGAGTTAGTTCTGAAGCTGGAAACATAACGAAAGTTGCACCGCCATGAGCTGTTGTAGTCAAATATTCAGCACAAAAGTACGTTGGATATGGGGTGTTCCAATAGGTATAAGTTTCAGCAACGTGTAGTATGTCAATATTTAGGAGCTGGAAGTGATAGAAAAACAATTGCATTCATAATTGCACATTTCCAATTGCAGCAATTGTCAGTTGCTAGAACCTTTACAAATTACAATCCTAAAACCTTAACTTTGAAAAACGATTATGACACGTTTTTCTTATGTAAAATAATAATAATGTCTGTAATATTTTATGAAATAGTGACCTAGACCTAGAGTGTGTTCAAATGAAAATTGCTTGATTATTTCGGAAGAGATCATCTAGCTTGGGTTATCTCTTGCATATCCAAGCATTCTTTATGACTACTTTATATTGATTAAATATACGCTTAAACTCACACTGCAGTCGTATTCCCAACTCAATAAAAGCGAGACCCACTGTACTGAATTGTTTTTAGCCGTATCCACGTCCGAGAGTTGTCCGCAACGTATTGCAGTCAAGCTGTAGTACGGAGCGACAATAGTGGTCCCAACGTACAAAAAGTTGTAAGGCCCTGGAAGTGCATTATAAGTGTAGATGAAGAGGTAGTAGATATCGGTAACGTAGAATTCTATTGGTACTAGATCTTCATCTTGCCACATTGTTAAGAGGGCGGACGAACATATATCAGCAACCGGTTGGCTACTTAGGCTGATTTGTAAGAATTCAAAAGAGTCTGAAGCGACACCACTACTGTTGTACCAGACATGTTCACTGAGCTGAAATATTAGAAATAGCACTATAGTATTTTAAAAATAATATTTGAAACTTAGTTTAATAATAGTTCTAGACAAGAAAATAATCAAAACAACATGTTGCGCAACGCATACACATTAGGTAAAAGACGTATATAGAAATCATAAAAAATACATTTACTATACCTCCTGGCTAAATGCGTATGGAAGGAGGAGGGCTACGAAAACAATGTAGCTCATAATGGCACTAGGTAGCCTAGGTATCCCTCACTTTTAATTTAGAGTAAAGGAAATTACAGGTTTAATGTTGTTGAAAGAGTAGTTAGCGATGATAGTTAGATAGCGTTAACAAACCGGGTTTATAAATCTAAATTTTACGCATTAACATAACCGTATAATGAATAATTTGCTGTATTGTTGAGCAGAGATCGGTATAATTTCGATTATAATACGCCAAATAGGGATGTCAACGTTTCGTTTTGAAACGTTTAACAAAACGATTAAACGTTTCGTTTCGTTTTTAGTAAAAAACGAAAGGAAACGTTGAAAACGACCAAACGTTTTGAAACCAATTTTTGAGGATTTCCACGAATTTCATCCGAGAATATTTGTGTTTATCCAATTTTGACAGGAATTTCAGTATAATTGTGCCTCAGTTTGATTCTTAAGAAGTTATAAAGAATAACCCTTCATAAAACCTACATAGTATTTTTTTATGGCCAAATCAGTTTTTTTCTCCTTTCTCACAAATCTTACTGAACCGTTTTGAAATGTTTCAAAACGTTTAGCAGGAACCGTTTCGTTTCGGTTTCGTTTTAGTCATTTCTAAAGCGTTTCGTTTCGTTTTGTTTTCGTTTTGAGTTAAATCGAAACGATACGGCCTTGACATCCCTAAAGCTAAATGACTAAAACAGTAAGACTAGGTTACGCTGAACTCATAACCCAAAAAATGTAATGTATTCCTATGCACTATTTTTCAATACCTAATTGCGTAGTTTATTTACATTAAATATAAAATTATGTATAGTATACTATTTTATATCTACCTGTTTCACTATTAGATTAATTAATCTACTAGCTGAATAAGTAACTAATCAATTCTTTTGAATAATTTGAAACCGCTCACTTGCCGGTGAGTTTATTCCGTAAGCATTTCTGAGGTAGAAATTTGGTGGCTATAAAACGGGATATTACGAAAAGTTAGTCTTAAGGCATGTGAAGAAGTCCGTGCTTGTACAGGCGCGTTAAGCAACCGCGTCTGGATACAAATGACATCATGAATACGTAAATATTTTATTGTTCCGTATTTTGCAATAGGTCTGTCGTCGAGTTCTGGAAGTGTGCGAACAACATTTTTGCAAAACAAACTAAATTCACTGTATTTTAAACTAAAAACCGCGTATAATATGTATTCAATCAATGTTGCTTTACAGAGCTAGGAGTTTACAATATTTTCTAATGAACTAAATAAGGTGACACTAAATATTGCTAGGCAATGTCTTACCCACAAGCATAGCAATCACACAATAAAAATTTTGTAATTGCCTAAATAAAGGTAATCGAAGCTTTGTCCATGCTACAAAGTTTCGAAATTTACTAATTCGAATTTTTTTAATTGGCTGATGGGACGTGCACGACGTAAAGCTACCAAATTTAACTATTGACAAAATATAAATAGTAAATTGAATTCATTAATGTACAATAGGTGATAAGAAAAATCGTCTCCAATGTTGTTGATAGTTCTACTGAAAGCGAAATCTCTGTGAAGCTAGCAAATTGTGGCCAAGTTCTGAGAAGCAGGCTTAACCTCACTTTTGATTACAAAGGCTGAAATCTATAGTTGCATGAAATCAGCACGTTGTAGCATATGTTTATACATGTTGGAGCATATGTTTATACATGTTGGAGCATATGTTTATACATGTTGGAGCATATGTTTATACATGTTGGAGCCTCTGTTCCAAGGTTGCTCGTAGTCATGGAGGCAAAGCCTCCTATCAGGTTAGGCCATGCTCGATTTTTTAATTCGAGAAATAAAAAAAATCGTTAAGATCCAAAGTTTGGATCTTAACTACAACAGAAACTGAATGCACTTTTAGTCTCCATGAAAAGCAATTTTTTTAATAAAAAAAATAACAAGAGTATGGCCTAACCTGTTGTAATATAAACAACCTTGCTCTGTTCATTGAAGAGTAACTTAGTCATTTGGCGCTAACAAATTAGATGATCCTAGTCCTAATATCAGTGGCTGTCTCAAGATATTTCTAGATAAATTAGCACAATGTATTACAAACCAAACACACACCTTCATGTGTCATATATATTGTACAACTTAAATTAAATCCAGAGAGCTGTCCGTGGGTATGAAGAGGAGACATAAGCAGTTGCTGAAATCGAGCTAAAATAGATTTTTGTTTTTAGAAACAAATATATGTTGAAAATACGTATTTATTACAACCGTAAACAAACTAAAAATAACAAAAAAATCCCTAAACTTACTAAAAGCTTACGGCTCATGTCAAATGGCTGCTCAAATTCTTCGAAGTAAGACGGTTGGCAAAGTTACACACCTAAAAAGTAGCCGTCACTTGGAAGTTATATGGTTTTGACTACTGGCGACTATTAGGCTGCGGCTAACATTGATTTTTCGAAAACCAAAAAAAATCTAACCAGATATTTCCTCGCGCCAATAATTGAAAGTTGCAAATTCTGTTGATTTTCTACCGTCCAAAAATAGAACTATTTCACGTTTTGAATTTCTTGTATCCAATTCTCCATTTTGATTTTTTTAATTTTAAAGTTTCCAAATTAAAAAAAAATTCATTTTACTGCTAGGCCTGCCTTCGTGCAAAAATTTCAAATTGGAAAAATCAGCCCCAAACTTGGTTTAAATTATTTTAAACTCCTTGGACTCAGGTGAAATAGAATTTTTGGAAACGCTTAAGTAAAGAAGTTTGGTTTAAATTTTTTTACACAATAGCTAAGTAAGAAGGTCAATGGAAGCCTGCATCAGGCTATTAGACCCCTATTTTTATATCAACACTTTAGGAGGGTTAGTTTAAAGGATTTAAATATAAAGTAAATTAAATCCAATTAACAGCCACTTTATCATGTAAAAAGTTACATGACTTGGTCTTTGCGAAATACGCTAGGAGTAGCGTAAAAATCTTGTGAATGGAATCATTTTTCTGCAGACACAGGATTTAGAAAATTAGAACAGTAACTAGTTTTTAGTTGGAACAAATCATTTCAAATTGAACTGTAAGCTACTCATAAATATAATATTTCCAAGTGGAAGAATGCTATGGAATTATGAAACAAGCTTTCTTGAATTTACAAAATTACCGTAAATCCTCTTTTAGTACCCATGGGGCACTATTTCTTCGGACGGCTATTACCCTGGGGCACTAATAGAAGCATGGGGTATTATCAGAGGTGGGGCACTATTTATTCTTCATATAATTTAAAAAAATTTCTATATCAGATCAATACAAATTTAATGATTGGATTTTGACAAAAAAATAGAAATTGACTACTTCATTTCATCTGCGCTTTCATTAAGTTCATTGTCTTCGTCCTCTGAATCACTAGTAAGTATTATAACTTTGTTATTAGCGTCTAGCTGATTTACTTGGGATTTTGCTGGAAAGTAATGACAGCTGACATGTCTACCATGTAAACCTTATGGGGATTTCAGACATAGAGTGTACCTTAAGAAACAAAACGTGTCTTATACATTTTTTGACTTGTCGAAACTTGTCCCTTTAGCTTTGAAAACTTTAAGCTTTCGTTTTCCGATAAGGTTAACATAGGAGAGAGGTTTAAAAAATATACTAAGCATTTAGTCTCAATTACAAACTAATTGCTGACATTTGCAAATAATTGTCTTGCATTTCAAACTATCTGTTACTATATGCAGACTATTTCCTTCTCCATGTTAACCTTATTGAGAATTCAATCTTAGAGTGTCCTTAACATCGTTAAGGTTCAAACATAGAGTGACCCTTAACAAACAAAACGTGTCCAAGACATCTTTTGACTTGTCGAAACTTGTCCCTTTAGCTTTGAAAACTTTAGATGAAGTTTAAGTTTTGGTTTCCCATAAGGTTAACATAGAAGAGAGGTTTAGAAAATATACTAAGCATTTTGTTTAAATTCCAAAATAATCGCTGACACTTCAAAATAATTGTCCTACATTTACTTTGCAGTGAAAACTAATTGCTACTATATACAACTCATTCAACGTCCCATGTTAGCCTTATGGGAAATTCAAACATAGAGTGTGCTTAACATCGTTAAGATTCAAAAATAGAGTGACCCTTAAGAAACAGAACGTGTCCAAGACAATTTTTGACTTTCCAAAACTTGTCCTTTTAGCTTTGAGAACTTTAGATGAACTTTAAGCTTCTTTGTTGTTTCCGATCCCGTTGTCATGAGATAGTCCTATCACTGTAGGGTAGGTTAACTCTAACGTATAGTAATTTTAAAGTTTTAAGGAAAATCTGTAAATTAATTCTTAGAAGTCAAGATTAAAAGATCCCTTTGTAACTCAAAGTTTTGAACCCTTAGAAATTCATGTAAAAAATTCTTGTTTGAGTTTGCTTGTAGATGATATAGGGTGGGTAGGTGGTACACGGCTGCTGTCCGCCTACCGGTCTTTCCCTTTGTTGCTATTAATGGAACAGCTGTTCAATGCTCGAGATCTTTTTCGTTTCTCGATGAAATTGTTAACAAATTATCACAAGTCTTTTAACAGCTGACTTAAGGTACATTAAAATAAATTCAAATAAGTTGGATGTAAGTTGACAAAGGTTTTAATTAGTGATTCAAGATGGCGACTGAAGACAATCGTCACAGTCAGGTCACTGGCTAGTCATACAGTAGCACGGTCCTTTACGGGTTTAAGGTAATGAGCATACAAGTAATCGCTAATTTTATGTCATTTACATTAGGCTTATCATGTAAAAATAATTTAAGACGGGAACTGCCAAAACGGTCATCGTCACAGATGAAAGTGGACATTGGTCACTAATTGGCCACTGAACTGTGATTAACGATACTATTCAATGGTAATAACGAGCTCAGGTGACAATTCAAATTAATCATTTAAGTCGTTTATATACAAGGTGCTGTCATATTGAGATTCAAGGTGACGACCGGAAGTAGAGGTCACTGGTTACAGAGGTCATCGTCACTGATGACAGTAATCAGTGCTATCATATGGTCCATTACAAAGAGGTCATCGTCACTGATGACAGCGATCAGTGCTATCATATGGTCCATTACTGGGAGGTTGTCCAACTCCCGAAGGCCGGGTGGTTAGAGCCTTGAGCCCTAGTCATGGACGGACAGGGTTCGAGTCCCGGTGTCGCCAATATGGAAGTGGTTTTTTCCGAAAGGTTTTCCCACTTTCCTT
>JAQFYP010000946.1:0-18268 GCA_034694865.1 Bilobella braunerae | reverse complement strand
CACCGCACCCTAATCTCCCATAGCTATTAGACAATTCAGTTCAATAAATGATCAGTTGGAGTTTGAACCGAGAGGAGCACAGACATTATTTAACACAAGCGTCTGCAAATAATGTGTGACCAACAACATAACCTACTGTCGCGATCGCGGTGTCAACGAGGTCGTTGGCATCGTGGTCGTGACAATATTTTATTTCAAATTTGAAGTGATGAAAGTAGCAAATGGATATGCGATAGTTGACAAAACTCTTACGACACCAGTTACTTAGTAAAGATGATACGTTTTGTAACATTTTGTAATCGACCTTTGTCGACACTGTTAAATATCCTTGTTGCTCATGTATGTGGTTTTCCCACTAGGCTTTACCATGCACTTCGGCTCAAATTAGCGTGATTTTATCAGGGTTAGGGGGTGTAAGTGGGTAGCTAGAGTGCGTCCACAAACCACATACCCTAACGCCTGCAGGGGAATTATAGCAACTCATGAAAAAATGTATTTTTAAAGAAGTTCAGCAAAGTGTTGTTCCACTTCATTTGACACTTTTCAGGCCCTGGAAAACTACATTGGTGCAACGTTGGAAAAATGCGTATGTATTGTTTTGCAATAGGTCTGAAGTTTGAGCTGCAGATTTATTGAGATGCAAATAAACTTTCATAAACTTGCTCCAAGGATTAATCGCAAAACAAACTCGATCAAGCAAGTTTTTCTTTTTAATTTAGAAGATCTGTTTACAAAATTCCACCGGGACCACCATGTATTTCGTTTTCGGCTCCATGCTCTCTGTTCTTCCAAGATTCAAAGAGCCCTGCAAGTGCATTCGGAAAGTAGATATTGAACAACTGTTGATTTGAGAAAAAGGTAACCATGCTCGGGCAATGTAAAGGCCCTGTAGGTTTTTTACTCTCCGATAGACATATCAAAAATTCAAACTTTGAATAAAAAAATCGAAAATTTGAATGAACAATTGAATTGCATAAAAATTTAACTGTGCATATAAGAAAATCAGTTCTGTTGTACAAATCCTTTTATAAAGAGAATATTGTGCGTAACGAAAATGTTCGCTGGGGCCTTATGGAAGGCTCAAAGTCCAACTTTTGAAGGGGGTGGGAGAGAGAAAATGCATGGGAAAGGAAGCCAACCTAAACTTTTTCCCTCTGGCACTGCTCTGCGTGGAGAATAGGTCTCACACAAGGGAAGAGGAGCGTGGGAAAAAGTGCACATTCCATCTCTTCCTCAGTCGATCAGTAGCAGGCAACGAGGAAGCATCTCTTCCTCATTTTTATCAAATGTTGTTCATAGTCGAAAGGGAAAGGAAGCGTGTGTCACACCGCTCGCACTCGCAACCCCAGAGTCCACAAAATTAATAATTGCTTTTAGAACAATGTACGTAACTTTTTTAACGTTTAATAATTGTTTTAAACAAAATGTCAGAAACTTTTTTAACCTTTAATAATTGTTTTAAACAAAATGTCCGTAACTTTTTTAACGTTTAATAATTGTTTTAAACAAAATGCCAGAAACTTTTTTAACATTTAATAATTGTTTTAAACAAAATGTCCCTAACTTTTTAACATTTAATAATTGTTTTAAACAAAATTTCAGTAACTTTTTTAACATTTAATAATTGTTTAAACAAAAGGTCAGAAACTTTGTTAGCGTTTATTAATTGTTTTAAACAAAATGTCAGTAACTTTTTCTGCATTTAATAATTGTTTCAAAAACGAATTGCCAACAATAATTTCATATACGTTTCAATAGAAAACCAAAACATTGGTTTGTTACTTTTACCATAGTAGTCATATATTGTGACTGCATTCGCCGATCCCGAAGGGCTAGCGCGGCTGGCGCCGCAGGCGCCCCGCCCCGTAGGGGCGGAGCCGTGCTAGTAATAATAATAATAAAACGTCGAAAACTCAGGTGAATTAGAAATTTCGATGGACGTTTCGAAATTTCGATGTACATATCGAAATTTTGACGTGCATGTCGAAAACTCAAGTGAAATCAAAATTTCGATGTACATATGGAAATTATAAGGGAAATATAGGGGAAAGTGTCGCTTGACGTTTTGAGATTTTTGAAAGGGGGGACCACGTGAAATTTCAAAAATTTCGTGTTAATCTCGATAAGGTTTCCGGAGCCGGTCACCCAAAACCCGTTTTTTCGAAAAAACTTTTTTACGAAAAAACTCGAAATTTATGACCATTGACTAAATCCGAAAAAGTGTATTAGTTTTATGACTGGCTTAATGCATTCCCAAGTTTAAGCTCGATCAGAAGGAATCGCGACGCGCGGAGACCTTGTGAGGAATCTGACAAATGCTTGTTTCTTTTAACACTTTATGCAGTATACCTGATTGAAAACTGTTGTTGCAAAATTATACAACATTAAAAAATTGGAAGTTTGTCGAAATATTAAACATTCTCTTGCTTACACTCAAATCCTCTACAGCAGATTTTCTGTTTTAAATTTTTTTCCATTTTAATTTTGTGTCTTTTGTTGATACTTCATCAATAAAGAAAAATCCCTCACTTTTACTTGGCTTAGTCACAAAACCATTCAATAGTGTATAATGTGGCTGAATTCCTTCCAGTAAAGTAAATTTTTAATGTAAAAATCCTTCAGCTCATCTAAATCCAACTTCTTGATTTGCGATTCAGTTATATTTGTTTTGAAAAAAAAAATATTTTTTTTTAGCGCTTGCGTGCTAAGAAGTAGGGTATTAAAAATAACTTAATGTACGAGAAAAAAGTTTGAAAACGAGCAATACGTATGTGTTTTTCTGTTTCCAAGGTAATATTCGTCCAGCATTTTCATAACCACCAATTAGTTAACTTCAAATAGTTTCAATTTATGGTTCGTGTCCAAGTAAAAAGCGTAATTTGCCGCAATTACGATTGCTTTAACTTTCCAAGGTTCGGATTCTGAGAACTTCTAAATTGCGTTGAAGGTATTTCAGGTTTTGCAGCCTTTAACTAGTGCGCTACAAGCTACCTATGAGCACAGTTTTAGCATAACAAGTTTTGTGTATCAACCGAGTTTGCAGCGTTCTGCGTCGTAAAAGTTAGGCTATATCAATTCATACTTGGGAAAACGATCTTGACCAGAAATTGTATTCAGAAGTTCACTGCTTGTAACTAGCATGTTCTTTTACCTGATCCAATTATTGATTCTCTGGGGTGCGATGATGATGGAACTATGTAATAGCACCATTTTACATTTTGGAGACGTGCTACATGCTATGTCACATTGCTTAGTTACCATTCAAATTATTGGCCCATATCTACAAATTCACGACCTTTGCACCCCACTCTCTCTATTTCAAACAACAGACGTAAAGAGCTCTTGGCCACAGTTTAGCATAACACCAATCACGCACCGCTCAAAATGCGTTGTCATATTTTTGTTCACACACAATGCAAAAGAAGAAACAGTGTTTGATGTTATGGGGAAAGAAAACGCAAAGAAGGAAAAGAATGAACAGAAATTGGGGATTTTCGAAACAACGCTTAATGTCTATTACAAAAATATGACTCCTGTTGATCACTATTTTGTGCTAATTTGTCGTTCACTTGAGGCCATAGGCCCAATTGCAGCATTCAAGTATCGAGAACTTACCAACCTGTTTGCATTCACAACAAGCCATTCTGGGCTTGACGTTAACGTAACATTACCTTTCATCTCTACTTTTTATGCTCCGGTAACTTGCATCCTGGAAGTTAGCCGGTGTCAAGATTTCTTAGTTTACGTTTCTTGGAATAACAACCACACCAATTTTGAAACGAAAGGAAATTTGGACAAAATTGTACACAAGTACAACTTAATTGTACCGGGCGGAAGCAGCAGTGCGTTTATTTACATTACCACAAAAGAATTCCGTCGTGCAAGACGATGCAAAACACAACTTCACTTTGAACATTTTCTTGCTCGGCAAAATTTATGCTTATCCGAAGCTACCCGTGAAGGCAAAACTATAAGCTACATGGCGATTACTCGAATGGTTTATGAAGCAATCAACTATGAAACAAAAAATCTACAGGCCATAAACACCTATAGTTTAAAAAGTTACGTTCAATCACGAATTTATTTATTTCCAACAATATCAGGGCCGAGCTACGTGAAATCTTACCTGAAGAGGCCTGCGCGGCATCTCTATAGCCAAGCAATGCTACCAGTAACATCTCGATACTTTAATTTTATAACATGTTATGGCTCTCACAGCCTCCTTTCCTTTGAGTTGTACTTAATACCATTCACTATGGTAACTTGGATTTGGCTAATCGGCTCTTGGATAGCACTAGCTTCACTTTTGGTACTCATAGTCAGACTAGAAAACGGACCAATGAGCGGCCGTCGCTTGGTTTACATGGTGATCAAAGCAAACGCTATTGTTTACTTTCCTCTAATTGAACAAATACCTCGAGTGCAATATATTGTGATGCCCAGAAGTAAAGCATTCATTCTATCCCTGAAGCCACGCCACGTACAAATATTTGCGTTGTACATGGGCGTGGTGGTAACGGCGTGTTATAGGGGATTGGTGGTTTCAGAAATCACAGCTCCGCCTTCTAGTGTAAATAACTTCAAAACGTTTTGGAATCTTGCGGATTTTGAGCTTTTCACTCCGAAATATCAAAATTTCGCCCGACCAGGGGACCCTGATTTTGCGGATCTCATGGAGAAAAGAGGAACACAATTTTTCGTTGCATTAGAAACCGAGCTTCAGGATCGAGCTAACGAGAGTCTGTTTAAGGCTGAAAATTTAGTTTTAACTGATTTAAAAAATCAAACGGTCCCGTTCACGGCCAACCTGTACGACGCACTAAGAGAGTACCAACTGCAATCTCGGGAGATTACACGCAAAATTGCCTATGTGCATACACAGGAGCATATGGAGGAGAGCGTCAAAATTTTAAACTTGGGTAAAATCAATCAACCATACAAACTACGCCGAGAGCGGTTTTTGCAAGAAACCATGGTTTGGGAGATACCACGTGACAATGGGGGCGTGGCAACAAGGATTTTGAAGCGTATTATTGAGGCCGGAATAGAAGGGTTCTGGAGGAGGCTCAACATAATGTTAGATAGAATACAATTTAATGGAATGAGAAATGCTCTATTTGAGAAAAAGTATAGCCTGAGTTTGCAAGGGAGAGTTTCCACGGCGTTCTACATTTTGATTGCAGGAATGGTTGTGGCAGCTTACCTGTTTCTTTCAGAACACGTTCACCAACATATCGTACAATTACATATGTTGAAAAACGTTTACAAACCATGTAGGACAAAGTCGGCTGGAAAATGTTGTAATATGATGTAATTACAAAATAGTATATATATGTATATATACTATAAAATCGTTTGTCTGTCTGTTAGATATAATCCACAAAAGCTTCTCAAAGACATAATTTAGACATAATTCATAAATTAGTATAATATCAAAAGCTACCAAACACAAGCAAATGTCAAACACAAGTCTGATTTTGTTAGTTAATAGCTGAAATGAAAGTATACGTTTTATTTATTATACAAACAAAATAATAATTGTTATTTGTATTTATATCTTCGACAGATATTTTACTGCGTCGTACAAATAAAACTTAGACAATTCACGTAAGCGCCCATCATGCTAACGGCTAATAATTGCCCCTAAATAAAACCTAGAATAAAATCTCTCACAATAATAACCTCTGTATAATATCTTCTGTTAAGAATATCTCTTAGAATAATATCCCCTGTTAGTAATATGCCCAAATTATTATCCTCTGTTAATAATATCACCCACTAATAATTGACTTAAATTATTAAACAATTAAATTTAGTTTAAATTTCAGCTTCCCAATTAGTTAATCAGAAAAGAATGTAGAGAATTTGTTCGAATCAAAACTTGGTGTAAATTGTAAATCAATCATTCATTTTATTGATATATGGCCAACCCAGCTCAACATGTTAACATTATTGCGTAAGAATAAAAAAACTATGCGGTCACATTTGTATAAAGTTATTCAGTAAAATAATGGTAGTGATGGAAAGAGTAAGGGTTATAAATTGCAGTATTTTCACCACAACAATTAGATTATCTTGATAGAAGTCGGTCGTGAACGGAAACGTATTATTTTGTAAGTTTTCCAAAACTGCCTTAATGTAAATTATAGAAATTTGACTCCCATGGAACACTATTTTGTGCTAATATTTAGTTCCCTTGATGCCCTAGGCCCTATAGCTGGACTTAAGTACAGAAAAATTAAACCTTATAGCCTAATGGCCTGAATAACCTATGCCCGTGAGCCTAAACAAATACTTAGGGCCTGCCGACAAAGCAGCAACTATTACTCGTTCGGAATTATTTTTTCAGAACTTATTTTTTTAGGTGTTTTACTGAACTATTACCTGGAATCGGTAGGATTGTGATTGTTTGGCTCTTCTGAGGTATATCATACACTTATGCAACTACCATTTCTCTCTCCCCCAACTCATATAACCATTCAACAGTCATTTTTGTAATTTTTGTAAATGGAAATCAATGTTTTGAATCATAATATTTGAAGTCCCGTAAATGTAAAGTGTAAATGTTTCCAATTGTCTACGTCTGGTTGGGCATGTATTTGGGTATAGTTATGAGATGTAAACTTCTAATATTCAACTTTACTGTTCATAGTTTCTGTATTTGATAGTATCCAAAATATTATACAGTATATCGTTCTATCTAAGATTACACAAAGATTGAGTAGAATTTTTGTGGCGTGTGATTAAAATTTCTAAAAAGTTTGTATAACCAGAATTAAATTGTAATCTTAAAATTACAAATACGCACGCCGCTCGTGCGACATTAATTTCATGTTGTGCGAGCATGAATAGTGCCGGTTATAAAACCGGAACAAGACAACTTGACCCAAATTTAAAGTCCACTTACGTACCTGAATATTTTAATCATTACCTACTTATCAAAATGATAACTACCTTTGAAATGATGAAGACTTGTATCATCTGCATGTATCTCCTGCTGTGTCGAAGTCATGCCACGGAAATTATGCTTACAAGGTAACGGTTTGGGCTGATGGTCGAGTTGAGATAAGTGTCTTATGCAGGGACTTAGATTGACCCATTCCAACGTGGTTACCGAATGAATCCGTCTGATAGTCGCGTATTTGACCCTTTGGTGACCCTTTGACCGCAAAGGGTCAGAGATAACTGCAGAGGAGTGCATGGAAAAGCGCCAATCTCAATTTCCTCTCTAACTCAAGCTGCAGCAAAAAGGTGGTTGAGTTGGAGATTTGAGCGAAAGAGAAATTGAGAGAAACTTTTAGCTTCAATTCCTCTATGGTGAAACGCTTTACTTCGCCATTTCCAGAGGTCATCCCAAAGTCAAATATGTGACTAACAGATGAATTCAAGTGGTAACCATGTTAGAAATGGTTACTCTAAGTCACCATATAGGTCACTTATATCAACTCGACCATCAGCCCAAAAGGTTACCTTGTTAGATTAGAAGACGTTTTGAGCAGCTTTTCTGGCTGCGAGGTCACAGTTCAACTGATTGGTCAAAATTTTGAACAAATCAAATTCCCTGCAGCCACGACATTTTTTCAAAACGACTCAAAAAGCAGTTGGCCAAGATTCAGTGACACGCCAATTACTCATAAGTCAAAGTGCGTGGCACTGTTTTTAGTCATTATCAGCACTGAGCCCAACGGCATTTCCCACGCACGTGACCGCATAAATAACCGCGAAATAAACGAAATTACGAAGGAACATAAGGCCAAGTTATCGCCGCATTATGCTTGAGTCACAACACCGCATTATTTTATTATGATATCTTGGTCATGGGAATACATTTATGCTGTTACGATTCTAAAAAATGTGCGCCTCGCCACTATATTTGCCGCCGTAATTCAACGACCTCTATCAAAAATTGCGAGTACAAAAATATTTGTTGTTGATACTTATTATGCACCACTACAGTGCGTGGTTCGAGCCTGTCGAGTAATGCTGTTTTCAACAACCAACTTTAAAAATTTGTTAGCAAATGTTCTAAATCTTGAAAGTTTGAAGTTGATCATCAGTGAATACAAGTATGTTTTACAGGAAAGTTATATTGCCGACCAATATATCCAACTTAGAGATGTCCGGCGGTCATGGAGGTGCAAAACTACAATAGCATTTAAGTACTTTCTGGGCGGAGAGTATCATTGTAGTAAAAACAGTTACATGCCTTGGTCCGCCTTGAAGGAACACAATGTTAAGCGAATTATTTATGAAGCAATGTTTTTCAATGTTTCAAACATACGCGTAAACGTTTCGATTTAGGTACCCTCTGGCCACCTGAATTTGTGTCTACGTCAGCAAGTCATCTACAAAAATATCTATCCTCATTAAGAGAACATTACTTTGACATTGGATTCTATCCATTAACTTCAAAAGCCTTCAATTTTATCACTTGCTACGGCTTTGAAAAAACTTTTTTTCCGAATATATCTGCAGCCATTTGAGTCTTGGGCATGGCTTGGAATTAGTAGTAGTTTGGCAGCATTATCTATAATTATACTATTAGTCAGTTTGGTAAACAACAGACCAAACTTAGCTTTGACATGGTTGCTGAGGGTATCGAGGTCATTCGCATATATAGTTTTGCCATTATTCGAGCAGGGCGTTGATTTATCACAGTTGGCCGATAAAACAAAGTTGTGTATTAGTATAAGTTCAACATTCGGTATTTGGTTGCTGATATCTGTTGTGCTTACGGGAAGTTATAAGGGCGTTGTCGTTTCCCATTTAACAGCACCTCGTTCCACCATGAACAAATATGACACTTTTTGGGATATTACCGATTTTGAGATGCATACACCTGGGTGGCCAAATCTTCATTTAAGGGACCCGGCAGACGATGCTAAGAGGACAACACAAGCTTGGACAGATTTCTTTAAGAGAATTGATCATGAATTGGCAGATACAGACTATCGACGCTTGTCGGCAGAGAAAAAAGTATCTTTGAATAAGTTCAAGGAAAATATTGTTGGGCTGCCTTTGGATACACTTCAGGCCCTGCAAACCTACTCATATGCAACATTGCATAATTGCAGTCAGAGGAAAGCTGCGTATGTAAATACGCAAGAGACAATGGCGTATAGTGTCCGAATGTTAAATTCAAACCGAAATGGAGCTCCATTTAAGCTTAGAAGCGAACCTTTTTTAGAAGAAACAAATTATTGGCAAGTATATATGGACAACTCGGGTTTAGTCAAGAGGAAGTTGGTGCTAGTGTTGCAGTCTGGAATCGAAGGTTTTGTAAGAAAGAAGTTTGGTGAAATGGAAAGTGCTCCTTTTGCTAGAAGTGTGCCGTTTTCAGATGAAACAAGCGGTACACTCGGCTTAGACGGAAATATATCAACGCCTTTCTACTTGTCGATCGCTGGCCTTGTCACTGCACTTTTGTACTTTACCGTTGAGAAATTAGTTACGAATATATTTTGGTATATCTAACCAATAAAAATGTAGATAAACCGTCCCTGTGGTAGTAAATGAACGTTTCAGTGATACTTGCGTAATATGATAGTTCGGAGTAATAAACACACTTCATATTGTACTGAACACTTGGATGAGCACTAGACTCATGTAATTTGTAAGACAATTTTCAAAATCAAAGGGATCATTCAACGCACCTCCGCAAATTTGAAAAAATGTCGCGCAAAAGCCAAATATGAATTTGAAAGTTTCACCAAGATTCACTCACAATGGTGCTAGCCCTCTACAAGTGTACATCAAAAATGCCAAAGAAAAATTTTATAATAAAACTAGCCAATCTGCCCGTCCTACGACAGAATGTATCTTATTTTAAGGATTTGTATGTTATTTTAAAATTTAAATTTCGGACGATGCCCATCTGTGACATTTGGTAGAGTGGAGGTAAATTTTTGTGGGACCAAGCAGAGAACGCTTTTATTTGGGCCACCTAAATTTGACTGAAAGAAAAATTCCCTTGATAGCTCACATAGGCGTATTCCTCTCCACTTGCCCATGTTCAGCAAAAAAAAAAATCTTAGCAGGAAAAAAAACATGTAACCTACCCTCTCCGGCGACTTATAAAGTCCGATTAGATTCGATTTATAAAGAATAGCGCTTTTATATACGTGTACCCGAACGTGTACTTGCCAATTATCACTATACTTATATATGTTGTAAAGTGGACCAATACAATAACTTTTACACTTTTATGACAAATTTAACGGCTGATACTCATTTTAAAATTCTATGAAATTTTTGAGGATCATTATGAGATTTGATACTGGAGAAAAGATGATTGAAAGGGGGGTTATCGTGAATTATTTTTGATTTATTTCACACCACACCCCTTTACTATAGCCCTTTATCCGTGTTAAATCCCATAAGAATTCTGAAAATTTTCAATTTTCTAAAATTTCAAACAATCTCAAAATGAATATTGGACGCTTAATTTATCATAAAAGTAATTAAATTGGTCCACTATACAACTTATATAAGTATGGTTATGATTGGCGAGTATACGTTCGCGAGGTTTCATTTTTAGAACGTAGCTTAATTTGCCAGTTTACGTCGTTGTTTAATTTTTTTGTGCAAGTTTAAGTTTCCCAAATGCAATTTTCTTAAATTGCCCATTTACGCCTAGACGATATAGTAAATGTGGGGGTGTTTTATTGCAATCCAGTTTTTAAATTTATTTTCATTAGTTGTCCAATCAGAACACAGTTTGCGCTATCCGCACCACCATCAATTATGGATTAATTATTTGAGCATAATCTAACGCAATCAGCGTTTTTCAGCGATTTCAAAAGCAAGTTACACCTATTTTGCAATGTCAATTACTCTATTTGGAGACTTTACTTACCAAAACCAAAACGCACGCAGGTACGGCTTTAAACACAGTGAATACTTTGACAAATTTAAAGCTTTGCTGCATGCAGCAACCAGTAAAAACCCAATGTTAAATCACGCAAAGGTTGTTGAATTTGATCTGAGTAGCCTAATTGGGAGTGCCTTGAAAAGTGGGAGTGGTGTAGTGAAATTCAGCTCTTGAATTGTTAGTTTACGCGTTTTGTTACACATGCAGAGCCGCTCATTAGCTAATTAAAAAGTACGGCTATAAAATATGAGAATTAATAAATGTAATAAAAGATTACGTTAAGGGAATTTACAGAAATCATAGGTGTCTAGAAATTGATAATGTTCAATGTTCAAATTTTTAATCTGAATTGTCTCATGATTTCTGAAGCTCAAATTCTGAAATATGTGTCATGCATTTAACTAATTCAAAACGCACACACTTTCTACCACAATTTATTTAACCTATTAACATTGCTAATTTATAGTTTTTAGTGTTACCTACAAAATAGAGTATTATAATTTGCTAGGTTGCCATCAAATTTGTTTGATGCCTCTTCAACACGGAATGTTGATGCAGCCTATATATATTTGGCGGAGTAACAAATTCCTACTTCACAAACAAAATTTGGAAATTCCTGCCAGCAACAAACGAGTTGGAAAATTTGGTTGGAAACTTGGAAAAGAATGTGATAACTACAGCGGCTGTTTCCGATTGAACATATTCGTACATCGTTGGCGGCTACTCTGCTCCCGGCACAATTCACTATGTGACTAAATTTGACATCCTAACGGGAGTCCACACTCGGTATAACGTCACAAACATTCCGGACGTCCTCGATACTACTGCTGCAATATATGACGCAGACACAATCTCTATTTATATATTTGGCGGGTCCGACATGTCGAGGTAACGAGATGACGTATTCCGTATCGACATAGACTAACGATGACTGTTATTTTTGTTAATTATTATGGAACTGTGAGGATCCAGTATGTTATTTAAAACAATAAAGGCTTTATGAAATTAACCTAATTGAAAAATGATGAAACCTTCAAAAAAAACTTTACTAAAAACTATGATCACTGTAAAAATGAAAAACAAAGTTTGATACAAAAATTAATTTAAAAAAATTAGTATTCCTCAAACAGTGATTATACATAAATGTTGGGGGGTTGTGATTTAGCTTGATTGGGTCACAACAATTGTCATTCGTATCTAAGAATTTGTTCACAAAGTTTGTACTCATCATTTAGTCAAATTTTAAAAGTGAGTGGTGTGGTAGTGGTGAGTGGAAGCGTGCAGTGGTTGCGGTTGTGGAGGGTGTGCTTGAGCCGGTATGCGTAGCGCGCTGATCGGCCTCTGCCTGTAGCAGAGGCTCCTCGGTGGTCAACCCCATGATCAGTGTTCAGCAGAAAGCTCTTTGCCTCTCACCTTCAGAACTTCCTCGTGAACTCACATGCCGATACCACCCTCCCCCACTCACTCACGCAAGGAATCATGTTGACCAGGCCTTAGGCGAATGTCAAATAGCATCAAAAAAAAATTTAGATTTTACTTTTGTTTAATTTGAAATCAATCAATCAATCATTTAATTGATATAAGGCAAACCCAGATCAACATTATTGCGTTAGTAAGAATATGAGATTACAAGTGAAATTTACCAATTGCATTAATAGCTGTACACAGCATAAGTCCACTTAAGTACTATTAAAATTAAATCAAAAATGTTAAAATAAACAATCGATGAGGTTACATTTGTTTAAAAATTTTCAGTAAGAAAGGAAATATTGGAGAGGATATTTTTTCTAGTTGAATTATTTGCTCAGAACAATTGGTACACAGAGTTATTAGTCTAAGAAAATAGGGCTTAAGAAGCAAAATCCAGAACAAATGCACTATGACCCCTGCAAAGTTGCTGGAAGTTTTTGGTTTTGTTAGAGCCGCGTCCTGTGCAATGACTATCAAAAGGGCGGCAAGAGCATAAGGAAGCCTCACCAGAACACAATGCTTAGAAAAGTTAAAAACTGGAAAGTCGGCGCACGGCATTGGATATAAAAGCGTGGTACTTCTTGTACTTATTGTGCTCAAGGCAGGTTGTAGTGAGGGAGTCAATTAATTGGTCAAAAGCGGTTGTTGTAGGAGGGAGTGATAGGCCAGTTGTAAGATTTGCTTTTTTCTCGATCGCTGGAGGGACATTTAGTCAGGAGACGATGGAAGGACAGACGAGACCCACAGGACTTGCAAGCTTCTTCTTCTTAAATGAACCAAGATTGATCCATTTTCCACTGTTGAGGAAACTGTCGTAGTACAGTCGGAGTTGAGCGATTCTCGGGATTATAAACATTGGGAGCTGTTTTTGGAGGTAAACCTTCGCCGAGAAACTACTTTCTGTCAGTTCGTCGTAGTCAGGCTGGGACTTCATTGCAGGATCCAAATCAGCAGCTCCCAGCTTGTTCGAAATCTCCGTTGGAAATTTCCGTTGTTAGGAACGGCTAGGTCGTAGGAATTTTGAAGCCACATAAAAGTGAGGTGGTAAAGGGAGGCGGTAACTTAACAGTAATGAAAAATAGGCCGTAGCTTGAATGTAGTGATTCGATACAGCAATACAAACAAACATTTCAAAGAAATAATGAAATTCAAAATAAAAATTAGCAAAAAGATAAAACCGAACAAGGCAAAAACGTAGAAAGCTTTAACGGAGAATTATACTCGCTCCACTTAAACCCTTCGTGTCAAAATTGACGGGCTGTACTATGGAATAGTTTGAAAGTTTGCGACTAGGCTCACATTTCTACAAAATATTTGTCTACCTTGAGTACCGGCACTAAATAATAAAACTTCTGATCATGGTTCGTGACAAAAAAACAATCGTAATTTCCTGCAATTAGGTAATTTCAACTTTTTCGGATTTTGACCTTTAAAAACTCCTCAATTGCGTTTTAGCTGTCTTGTTAACTGGCACGCAATCCTGGTCAATCTTAGCAAGTTTTTTTTGGCACACTCAACCTACAACCCGAGCTGTTGCACACCATATTTGGAGATCGTTTTGTATCGATCAATTTTTGCACCACTCCATACTACAACCATGTCATTTCACCTCATTCAAATACTATTTCTTTGTTCTACAATTGAGCTATTTATTTGCTCCAGTAATCTAATCTTTGGTGACGTGCTAAATGCTATGTCACACTGCTTCGTTACCATTCAAATTATTGGTCCAAACCTTCAAGTTCATGACCTTCATATTCCACTTTCTCTGTTTCAAACTCCTGAGGTAAGCGGCTACTGGCCCAAACTTAGCCAAACGCCAGTCACGCACCGTTCACAGTGCGTTGTCATTTTCTTGTTTACGAACAATACAAAAGAAACAACATTGTTTAATATTATGGAAGAAGAAAAAACAAAGAAACAAAAGAATGAGGAGAAATTCGGAATGCTTGGGCTAATGCTTAATGTCTATTATAAAAATATGACTCCCGTGGAACATTATTTTGTGCTAATCTGCAAGTCACTCGAGCCTCTTGGCACTGTCGCGGCATTCAAGTACAGAGACCTTACCCATCTATTTGCTTTCATGACACCATTTCCTGGGCAAGATATTAACGCAACCTTGCCCTTGAATTCACCTATTTATGCTCCGGTAACTTGCATCCTGGAAATTAGGTACTGCCAAGATTTGATGATTTATATTACTTGGAATCATAATCAAACAGATTTCAAATCTGAAGGTAATCTAGAACAAATCGTAAGCGAGTACAACTTAATTTTACCGGCAAGTAGTGCTCTTGCGTCCATGTACTCCAGCAAAAAGTCATTTCACCGAGGAAAAGGATGCAAAAACCAACTTCATTTCCAAAAATTTCTTGCTCGGCAAAATTTTTGCTTATCCGAAGCTACGTATCAAGGCACAACAATCAGCATCTTGGCGATTACTCGAACAGTTTATGAAGTTATCACCTACAAAGTTAAATTTTTGCCAGTCATAAACGCCAATATTTTGAAAACTAACCTTCAGTCACAAAAATCTTTACGTCTAACAATATCCTATACTTCTGGGCCGAGTTACGCAAAAGCTTATCTAAAGAGGCCTGCGCAGCATTTCTATGGTCAAGTAATGCTACCAGTAACGTCTCGATACTTTAATTTTATCACCTGCTACGGCTCCCAGAGCCGCCTTTCTTTTGAGTTCTACCTATCGCCCTATACAAAGATAACTTGGATTTGGCTAATTGGCTCCTGGATAGCACTAGTTGCATTTTTGACGCTTGTAGCGAGACTACATGAGAGACCAAAGAGCGTTCACGATTTGGTAAACATAGCGCTCAATGCTAACGCCGCCGTGTTCTTTCCACTCATAGAACAAATACCTCAATTGCAAAATATGATAGCTATCCGAAACGAAAGAAACTTCCTTTCGCTAAAACCAAGCCATGTACAAGTATTTGCGTTGTACATGGGCGTGGTGGTAACGGCGTGTTATAAGGGACTTGTCGTTTCAGAAATCACAGCTCCGCCTTCTAGTGTCAATTACTTTACAACCTTTAGGGATCTTACGGATTTTGAACTTTTCACTCCAAAATTTCGAAATTTGCCCAGGCCAGGAGGTCCTGATATTGCCAAACTAATGAATAAAATGAGCACACACTTTTACGTTGCTATAGAAACCGAACTGCAGGATAAAACTAACCAGAGTTTGAATAGGGCAGAACAACAAGTTTTAGAAAATTTACAAAATAATACGTTTCCGTTCACGGATGACCTTTACCAGACACTTGCAGAGTTCCAAAATCGATCTAGAGAGAAAAAGAGCAAAATTGCCTATGTGAACACACAAGAGCATATGGAGGAGAGTGTGAAAATTTTAAATTTCGGTCAAATAGATCAACCATACAAACTTCGCCGAGACCGGTTTTTAGAAGAAACCATGGTTTGGGACATCCCACGTGACAATGGGGGTATGGCAACAAACCGTTTGAGGCGTGTAATTGAAGCAGGAATAGAAGGGTTCTGGAGGGGACTCAACACAATGTTAGACAGAATACAATTGAATTGGATGAGAAGTGTTTTATTTGAAGAGAAATACCGCCTGAACTTACGAGGAAATATTTCTACGGCGTTCTACATTTTGATTGCAGGAATGACAGTGGCAGCGATTCTGTATCCATTTGAACATATGCACAAATTTTTCCTGCAAATTACGTATGATTAAATCTGTTTATTGACCTGTAGATAGAGGCTTAGTTGTGATATAATTGAGCTAATGGAAACTTTCATTAAAAGTTATTACATACATCTTAACCAAATATTACTTGACTATTCCGACTCATACAAAACGTTACCTAACTTAAGGCTGATTATTGTAATTGATATTTTTTGATTTTTATAGTTATTTATTACTCATACACTCGTTCTGTCAAACGCAATGATTCCCCGCCCCCAGGTCCTTGTCAGGAAAGGTCACGCGAAGAGTGTAACTGTTTAAAAGTAAATTGAAAGAATTACATTTTTTTTTACATTATTTAATTATTCTTTAGTTCCGTGATATCTCTTCAAAAAATATACACTTTCTATCGGTGTGAACAATATCTCCGTTTGTTCAACTTCAACAAAAATTTCAATGCTAATTTAAATTAAAAAGATAAATCATACTTTCATTCAATTAATAATAATAAAAGATTATTTGATTAATTGGTGTCATTTTCATTAATTATTGGTTCTTAACCCAATCGCCGTGACAACGTCACCTGCCGCATGCTGGTGCCCGGTAGACTCTAGACTTCTATGCCCCATTGTTGGTGTCTCTGGAATTGTTGGACACATCAATTACAAGTACCAATTACAAATCTGTTTCGCAACTAATGAACATTTGTCAATCAAATGTTTTTTTTTAATTAAGACATCAATTTTATTTTAATTTAAAATAGAAGTGTATTTTGTTTAAAAAAAAAACATCAATATATTATTTAATTTAAAATTTAATTTTTTTTATTTATTTTGAATAATTTTTTGTTTCATTTCAGCCGAGCACTTTTTTTTTGCTCAAACTGCGGCAATGAGACTTCACATGACAAGGTGGTAATCGTCACAGCGAGGCGCAAGTTGATGTCAGCCAACCATGACGCTGTAGCAAAAGGAAAAAATATGTCCTTGATATATCTCGGTGGTGCCAATCTTTTCGGTACACCAAAAAAGGCGGTGAGTGGTACTGGTATACATTAAGAAATGTGACGAATTTGGGGAGGACGGAGACAAGATCATTGAACTGCTGCTCACATTCCAGGAGGTTGTAGGCCCCCGGTGAGGGAGGATAGTGCTGCAGCAGGAAAGGGGTTCAGTGGGGAGCGACTTATCAAGGACCGAAGGATCCTCAGATAAAAGCATTTAACCTATTCTGTATTTCAATTCATTGAATAAATATTGCTGATCCAGAAACTGTTTCGCGCCGATTTAAACCAAATGGCTGGCGCATGGAGGCGCCTCGTCCCGTTCGGAAACGGCCCTGCGCTAGTAAATATTAATAGACATATGTCGTGTTATGTAGGGAGTTTGGGCAAAACAAAAACCTATTAGTAAACATTAATCACTTTCTATTTATGACTCATGTTTAAAGTCCAAGTCACGAGAGTATTTTGATGCAAATGCGATTGCTTCAAAATATCAAATTTGGAATTATGAAAACTTCCAAATTGCGTTCTAGTTATATAAGTTTTGCAGCAACGAACATAAGCAGCAATTAAACTCAGCACGTGCTTTAGCAAGGTTTGTGGCACACTCAACTTACAATTGAGTCGGCAGTGCTCTGTTCAGTAAATTTTAGGCCACTGTACACCATATTTGAGGAAAGTTTTGCATCGAACAGTAATTGCATCAAATAATTTACTCAAATTTCCACCATGTCCTTTTGTCTTTCTCAAATATTGATTTTTTTAGGGTGCACAACTGACCTATGCATTGGCTTCATTCCAGTTTTTGGAGACGTGCTATATGCTATGTCACATTGCTTTGTTACCATTCAAATTGTTGGCCCATATCTTCAAATTCATGACCTTCGAACTCCACTTTCTTTGTTTCAAACGCCAGACGTAAACAGAACCTGGCCCCAGTTTAGCCAAACACCGATCACACACCGCTCACAGTGCGTTGTCATATTTCTTTTTATAAACAATGCAAACGAAACAACAGTGTTTGATGTGATGGGGGAAGAAAATACTAAGAGAGAAAAGAACTATGAGGAATTGCATATCTTCGAATCCAGGCTTAACATTTATTATAAAAAATATGACTCCCGTGGAACACTATTTTGTGCTATTATGTAGTTCCCTTGAGGCCCTAGGCCCTGTAGCTGCATTCAAGTACAGAGAACTTACCCATCTGTTTGTATTCGAAACTACTTTTTCTGTGCATGATATTACCGTA
>JAQFYP010000945.1:0-18285 GCA_034694865.1 Bilobella braunerae | reverse complement strand
TGACACTCCTTCATACTGCTTTGTCCGGAATTTCGTTTTTACTGGTTTCTTTTAAATGATATATGAGCAGTATGGTTGATGCCTAATCTGAAGTTTAATTAATTATCAAATTTGTTTATCACTGTTCTTAAACTTTTTTGATATATTACAATGGAAGTTAGTAAGCTTGTGTTAGCCAGCTATTTTTGTTTGAAAATATTTAAGTTATAAGTAGTACAGATAGTGAAATTTAAAATAAGTTCTAGAGGTGCGGGCAATATAAATAACAAAATTGTCAATAGATTAGCCGACTTGTAGTTTAAGCTTTAAGTTGTAAAGAGTAAATTTAAAGTAAAAATTAAATACATTTAAGTATAAATTAGTATATTAAGTTTTTTTTAATGCTATTTGGCATTCGCCTATGGCCTGGTCAACTTGCTTCTGCTTGAGGTAGTGAGTGGGGGAGGGTGGTCTCGGCCTGTGAGTTGACTAGGAAGTTGCGAGGGTTGAGGCTGAAGGATTTCTGCTGAACAGAAAACGCGGGGTTGACCATCGAGTGGCATCTGCTTAGGCAGAGGCCGATCTCTGTTTTTCGTATACCAGCTCAATCCCACCCTCCACGACCGCAACCGTCAAGGCTTCCACTCACCACTACCACAGCACTTACTTTTTTGTGCGGCTGCCGAGATTCGACCTCGGCACCAACCCAAGCTAGGACAAGGGTCCTAACCTCTCGGACTACAAGTCTTGGGCTAAAGTTAAAGTTAAAAATTTAAAGTTCTACCTTCTTGAAACCGTTACTTTGATCAAATACACTGATGTAAAACGGTCATTCAAGTAGTTTCAGTAGGAAATTGTGTAAGTTATTACAATCAGTTATACAAAATTGAAAATTAGTCATTCTGTGGTCATCTCGCGGCAAAGGAGGTCTCTGGGTTATTAAAAGCAACTTAATTTTTTGTTCCGTACAAAAATTGTATTTGACCTTGAGAATCATTTTGAGGTCAAGATGAAATTTATGGGGCGAGGGAAGTGAAATGTTCGTATATCATTCTTATGGTTAGTTGTGCTGCTAAATCTAGGCTTGAAATCAAGTAATGTTTTTTTTAATTAAGGACAGCAAATAGCTATTAAAAATGTATGGGATGTAATCTATATCACCCTTCGAAGAAAAAGAAAGTTAAGTTAACTTTTTAACGTTTTATAAACTCAAGATGTTATTTCCGGTACGTGAACACAGATAAAATTTAAGGCTTCCGTTTATGCTCTCAACAGGAATGTGTACAAGCGTTTTGACAGTGTTTAAGAATAAATGTGTGTTTTTTAATTTCAATATTTCCAGTTTATAAAATAACGTTAACACCATTCGGCTTAGTTCTGTTTCCACAAAACCACACGATTTATCACATTAAAATTGATAATGGGAAAAAAATTGAATCATAATTAGTTACGTTTTAATTAAACATTGCGTTGAGTTTGGGCCAAAATATAGTTTGCCAACCTTTACAAATGTGGTTTTAACTTTAACAATTAAATGTTAAATGAAATTTATTTTTTATAGTGTATTTATGACGCAATATATAGCATCTTAGTTCATACACTCAACTATATAAGACAAAAGTCAATTAAAAAATTAAGTGTGAATATGACATAAATTGGTGGATTAATTTAACGAAGCATACTGTTGGGCAATTATGTTTCTTAAGTAGAACATTAGTAAAATATACTGTAGTATGCCATTAATGCTAAATTGATTTCAAGTTAAGTACTTTCTTGCACGGGGCTCCATTTGCGAATAGGTAACGGCTACTTGTCCAGCAAAATTGTCAAAAATCTTAATCTTGTTGCAATACTCTTCCTATGTCTCCGTGAACAAAATTTGATGTTGTAGTTTGACATTATTGCTAATTATGTTTGATTTTACAGCACCAACTACCCCACTTTATGTCTGGTAGTTAGTGCTATAAGATACAAAAACTTACAGTTAACTTACTTCTCCCCTCACACTTCCGATGTTGTTAAAATTAAACGAAAGCCAATTAAAAAATACCGTTTTATGGTGGTTCAAGGAACTTACCGTAGTCACTTCCACCGGCAACCTGAAATTGAGACCCATTGAGATTTTTTTTAACGATAAAAACAAACATACACGTTGCTGGTCTCCATCACCCCAAGATGGAGAAACTTGCCACAAGACGATAAGCGTCCACGCTCTACAAGTAACAGAAGAAAATTAACCTCTTTTATTGCAATGGTCAGTGGACTGCTAAAATATCTGGAAAATTTGCATTACAGATTGATAGCGTGGAGGCGGAAGTCCGAACAAGCAGTTCCATAAGGAACGCAGTTCTAACTCTATTCGTTAAAGCACCTGGAGTCAATGGGATGATAAGTTCCCATAAATATTATTATTCAAACTAATGCATACTGTAAACATGTTTAACATCACTATTTTATTATACAAAATCGGGCGAAAATATAAATTTTTATTGTAATACACATTTTCAATTTTTTTCTTCGGTTGAAAACTTGAAATTCAAATAACAAAAGCCATTTCAAATTCGCTTTTAATGAAATAATATCATTTATTCAATTAAACTATTGTTGTGTATTAAATACTGATCTGAGACTTATTTACTTGCTATTGTTTAATAACATAAAATTGTTACTTGTGTTACTTAATATTGCTAAATGACATTAGTATGATTGCACTTGTGGGACGCAAAATGGATTTTTAGAAATGCGTATGAATAATGCCTGAAATGCATATGAAATATGCTCTTTTTTGAGGAATCCAATATTTTTTGAGACATGCAATTAATCTTTAACTTCTGTAAGGTTTTTGTAATTAAACCAACAATTTTATTGTCGAATTAATTTTTTTTGTTAAAAAACTTATCAGGAGGTAATGTTGAGACTGGTATATCATACATTACGAAAAGATTATTAGGAATATAAAGGAAGCAATTGTATAGCTTCAACAAATAACATAACTACCAAAGGAAATTTACAAGATCTCAAAATGAGCTTTCAAGCTCAAACCCTACTTTTACATGAAACAAAAATTTTGATAGTTTCCCCAGAGCGCCCTTCATTTAGAAATGCCCCCTTCACCTCAAGACATTAGAAAGTTCAAACATTTGAAACAAAAAGTTATTGGCGTGCTTTCTATAATCGCAGATGCTCCTTTTACATCCAAAATTTTGTCTTTCATTCTAATAATTTTACTAATTTTCTAATTTATATTGTCGCCTGTCTAAATTTCCTACTTCCGTTATTTGTTTGACCGCTTTAACACCATTTATTTCATTTGTAAACTGTAAAATAGATTGTAAATAGAGGTCAACAAAGGTCAACCTGGAGTTGAAACCCTGTACAATATCTCCTGAAGCGAAAACAAAGGGAAATCACAATTGTATTCTTTGTACACAATTTTTGAAAAACAACCAACAAGCTACCTGTACAATGCGTACCATCAGGTACGAAAACTTTGAAATGTCCACCTTTCTAGCGTGTGAGGAAGTAGGGTACTTTAATTTATTTGTGTCGGCGTAGGTATTGAAACTACTTTTTGATTTGCACTAAAGGTGCAAGATGAAGTTGCAATTTCAATTATAGTAATTGTGTTACTTTCCAAGAAACTAGTTTTTAACCTTGCAAAATGGCGATTTTTGTTTTCATAACACTTTCCAAACACAGTCTGCAACAAATGATTATTAGACATTTAACGTAGGTACAAAATCCTACCAATTCCTGCTTTTGGTTTGTTACATGTTCGTCCGAGAACTAAATTCCGTCATACTAAATTTGAACTACTTTTGTGCAAACCACAATTTACCCAAAATCATTTTATTTTAAAATTATTACCAATTGAATCGAATTGCATAATTCAAAAAATTTTAATTACGTACTAATCAAGGACATTAACGCTTTACATCAAAATGCTACCATTAAAGCTAACATCCTAACTAATGGAACGAATCATAAAACTCACTGGAAGAACTTTAATTCAAAAATGAAATTGCATAAAGCGGTCGAATACCCCTGGTTTATTGTATTTTCTTTTTGTTGTGGAAAAATGGTAATAAATTTTTCTATACAAATTGAAGGTTTGAATACTGAAATTCCTTCAACAATAACCATTTTACATAAAGCACCAAAATTCAAAATAAATCTTTTATTCCTAGGCAAAAACGATAAAACTAAGCAATAGAACACAGAACAGATTTTTTTTCAAGTTTTTACGATATGTAACAAAAACGAAGATTCCAAATCTTCAAATTTCAGTTTTCAAACAATTCAAACAAAAGTTAACATAGAATTTCCAGAGGATCTTCAAGGCTCTACTATTTTCTCAAATGTCATCACAACTACTACCGAGTCTTCCATCAAACTTACTCTAACAGTCAACCTAAGTTTCTCCTCAAAATCCCCAATCTCAAGCCTCTCAAAAACGAGGAAAACTTGCTTTACAATTTTGATGTAGCATCAACACAACTCCTTCCAAAACTTGATTCTGTGATGGTTTCTGCATCGAAATTAATATTTAAAACATAATAAAGAATAATGTAGAGGGATTAATCATAATTTCATCTTAAGTATTTTGATTTGTTCCAGGTTTATACCTTCAACCACCAGTGTACCTCAAGAAGGAAACACAAAAAAACAACGATGAAAATGTGTCCAATAATTTTGATGTAGCTTTCGCGCCACTCCCTCCAATATCGATTCTAATTCTAGTTTTTGCAACAAGATTAACATTTAAAATATAATGGGATTTATATTAATTTATTCTAAGAATTTTGGTTTGTTTCAGAAAATACTTTCAACCATCGATGCGCCAAGAGGAGAAAAAAATAATTCTACTCGAAAGACAAACCTCGGAAATAGAACTAAAGGAAAGAGAGGCAGAGGAGGTCCGAAAAATAAAGTTAGTGAAAATGATGTTCTTGACGCAAGCGTTCCAACTGTGGCCGCTTATATGCCTTTTGTAACAGATGGGAAACTAAGATAGGTTAGAATGTGACATAATTATTAATATTTAAGTATATTAGAAATAAGGGAATTAGTTAGGATAATCAAGTGTCATTTGTGTCATTTTCAATGTCAAAGTTTTGTAGAAACAAGTGAATATCTTCCTTGCACTACCAGGGTACGTCCTGCGTCGTAAATGGAAAGAGAATATTTAAAATACATAAGGGTTTTGGAACTCTTATGGGATTAGGGCACGGTTGCATAATCAGTGTTGACTTGGCTTTTGTCTACTTAAAATGCTATTTCCAATACTCTAGTTTCTAATTATCTAACTCTCTAATTTGTAATTCTCTACTGGTAAATTCGCTAGTTTTCTAAGCCCAACTCTAGCATTTAGTGAAAAAAACTTGAGAACTTAAGTTTCAATTAAAAGCATTGTTAAGAAAACCAACAGAAGTGCAGACGATTGGACCTGAATTGTTACACCAGTTAACAGTTAAACAGGAGAGTCGTACTGCTATTTGGAGATATCGTTTGTGCGTGTGAAACCTCTCACCTGAGAAAAATTCCAAGAAATCTTCACCGAGGTCACAAAGGGAAAAGAGCCGTATTTTCACTCTGGGTGACGCTGCGGGCAGAAGGCAAAATTTACCGACCGTTTCGGAAACTAGAGGATCAATAGTACAGAACGTATTTTATCTACCGTCTCCGAGGATTGACAGCTCTCTTCCAATTTGGCGACGAACAAATTAAATAAAAATGCACTTTCTTTGTCAACCTTTCATTGCGTATAATTGTAAGAAGAAATTAAGAGTCGTTAATCTCTCTTTGAACTCAAGTGTTTCAAAAACCCTAACCTGTAAAGTTTTAGGACCAGGCAGGACAAACCTGTAAACTTTCTTTCATTTTATATAATCGTTAAAGATTCATTTAGCGTTTACACTCTCTTCCCATAGATGGAAACAGCTACGTTTTATTTATCACTTACTCATATATAACTTGAGGTTGTTTAAATAGAGTTAGCGAAACACTGTGATGGAAAGTGCTTCCAAAATTAAGAAACTCCACAGAAACCTCAAACTTGTGGGTTCTTTTGATTCAGCCAAACAATTTATTCATTCGCAAGGTCTCCTAACCAATCCATAAAAAATTGAAAGAAATTTTAACAGAACTAGACGTGTATAATGTGCATCATTCCTTCGGGAATAAATTTCGAAGTTGGTTAAGTTATTTTCACAATTTCTTTTTGGTTTGTAAAATGATTTTCAAACGTCTCTCTTTGTAAACTTATAATGTAAAATGTTCTCTGTTCCTTTTATTTAAGAATAACTCAAGTAATGCTTTCAAATTATCATTTTCAATTAGATTTAATGCATACACGTTCACACTTTCCAAAAGCAAATGACAAAGTATTCAGAAGTTTTAAATAAATTAAAACAAAATGTTCTAATAAATCTTTTGTTTGTTGCCTTCTAGGTAAAATACATTCTCGTTGTGAAAGATTAATTTTGCAAAGGATAAATTTGGAAACTTTATTTAATGCAACGTCTGCTTCTGTTATCGAAGGTTTAAAAAATATTTGCTAGGATTTATTATTATTATTATTTTATTGTATTATTTTAAAACCAGAATTTATCAAATTAATTTAATAACAGAAACTTCCATTTCAGATAACGACTTTCTCCAATTATTTTTTCAAGAAGAGTGCATAAATGAAGCTTGCAGTAGAATTTGTTTTGGGGTTTGAGAAGAGTAAAGCCTAGGTATTTGCAGTCCCATTTAATTTTTTTGGGAAGTATCAAATTTTGAATTTCAACGTTCATATTAGCATCATACTACAATATACCAAATGTTGTTCTGTTGAATATGATTGCGTAAATTCAGAAACTATTCATGTAAAGCTAAAAATGAAACTAGGTTAGTAAATAAGTAAAATGATAAGGAGTGTGCAACCAGTAATCTCCGATACCAGTATTTTTAGGTTAATGACTTTATTCTTTATTTTATTCATTACTATCAAAAATTTAAAATTTTCTAATTGTTGTTTCATGAAGAAGGGAGGTTAGTAGGACGGTGGACGCACCGTTAGATGGTTCATTTTGCAACCCTTTAAAAGGGGTTATCATACCCTTTATCATAATGCACCTGGGAATAGTAGGAATCTCTTGCCACTCGGGCAAAGGGATTAGCTATGGGGGAAAATAAACCTCTTTACGATTAATTTAACGTGATGTTTGTTAACTGCTAAAGCCAAAAAGGTAATCGTAGGTAGAATTTGATGCGGAGTAATTACCGCAGAGAGTAGTTCGATTTACGTAGGGGTGGTTTTTCGAGGAACATGGGATTACTGTATTTTACAGAGATGATTCGACCTGTAGCTTAACTTTGATTTTTTTTTGGTGCATTGTTGCATGTTTTCCGCTAAGGTCATAGGTTTTCTTTTATGTGTACGTAGGGAAGGTGAAAATTTAAATTCCGCAAGTATGACATTATGCATGGTGGTAGTTATCTGCAATCCACATTAGAATCAGAGATAGAAAAATTAATGAATAATATAACGAAAAGAGTATAAAGTTGATATTACACTTCTAAGCACAAGTAAAGAAAGTGATAAATTATTTTAAAATTTGCTACATATGGTAAAAATTTTATTTTGGGAAAATTGAAAAGCTAAAATTTTAACGAAGAAGAAGAAAGTAAAAGTAGAATGCTTAAATATACTGATTTAAACGCATTCATATGAAATGAAAAGTATTAAAATGTATAAATGATATATTTTAATATTGTTTCAATGATAACAAAAATTGGTTTCAAAGAGGATATACCTAAAGGAAACAAAAGATTACATGAGAACATGAACGGAAACGAAGATTTCCGCTGAAGAGTTAAATTTTTTTTAGAAAGTACCTTAAAATTTTTGAAGAAATAAAATTTGATAATTTTGAAAATTAACCGGAAACGACATTTCCGTTAGAATTGGATTACGAAATAGAATTGAACTAAAAGTACCTAAATGATGTTCAAATTTATTAACAAGTACCTAACCACTTGTGTGGTTAGATAAGAAAAGATTAAAGAATTATGGAAATACTAAGAAAATGCAAAGATTTGAGTATTCACAAGAAACAGCAATAAAAAATAAGTTGATTTAAAATTCGAAGAAAATTGAATAATTAAAATTGACAGGAAATGGCAATCATAAGAATTGCTATTTGATAATCCAAATTCTGAGAAATTGAGTAATGTACATGAGGAGAAAACTACTCGACCAACGACTCGAACAACGAGTCAGTCGACTTCCAGCCTCTGCATCGAGAAGACGTCCAAAATTTAGCTTTGTCAAACTTAGGACTAAGTTAATTCAGTATGTCAGGATAGTTGAGTTCGAAATATCAGGTTCTTCACAACTATATTGGTTTAAGTTCTAAGCGTGATGAACGCACACTTGATGGTGTGCAATCTCTACGGTACGACTTGCCCAAACAAACGCGCCCGATTTGTAAGTTGCGCAATACAAACTTCCGAAAAGCAAAGTTTTATTTCTTCGCGTCTTATTACAAAAGACACGGTTACTCTGAAATCATTTGGTAAATACGGAAGTCCTTCATCACCGAAGCGCGTAATACAATCCATTTCGTTTTTCGTAGAGCCGAAAATTAAGTTTCCTTTCATTTTCGAAATAGCTGACAACTTAACCGCCGACATTTGTCTTGGTTGCGATTTTTCCTTTCGTTATGATGAAAAATTTTTCTTTTGAAAACAATCCTACCGGTATGATTAGAAGTTCGCAGGTTTCAAGTAATTAGATTTTTTTTCGTATTGCAAAATACTCATTGAGTTACATAATCAAACATTTCTGTCGTAAACTTTTTATTAGTAAGGTTCCAAATGACAACATATTTCTTGATTTACAAAGTAGAAGTTTCAGTAATTTTGTTGACGGTCTTGAGACGTTAAAATGAGACTTGAAATGTTAATTAGATAATCATGAGTGATGAAGAATTTATTTGTTCAATATTGTTATTTACTATTTTGTTTAACGTCCTAATCTGGACGTGTTGTAAATTCACGTGTGAAACTAATAGAGAATACTGTAATAGTAGCAGCCATATTGATTCGAGGAAGACAGACATCCGCCATTTTGGATGGAACTTCTCTTGAAGAAAAATGTTCGATTGTCTAAATGTTATACTAGGAAGGTGATCCTAGGTTGATTGATTTAAATTTTAATTATCAGAAAACCACTTTTTGTGAAAGGCTGATAACTGGTTTATTACATTGTCGAAGTGATATGCTAGGAAGAAGGTGATCCTAGATTGCTCGACTTTGAGTCGTATTTTCAGAAAAGCACTACTTTGTGAAAAGCTGATAGATATAATTTGTTTATTTGAATACGCTCTTGAGATTTCCCAAGAAATCAATAATGAGCGACATATAAATTGTTGGTTACGTATTTTTGGTAACGATTGTTTTCAACGTCCTACTTTGCACGTACTGCGTATTCTTTCATTGATCCGTTTGATCATTCCATATCCGCCATTTTGAAATTGACTAGTTACTAACTTACAAAACTTAACGTACGAGAATTTCAAGCGGAATTCCCGCAGCCATGAAGGCTTATACAAAATTGTAAAATTAGAGAAAATAAAACGAACTTTATTATTTTCATAATTTCAAACAATTTGAATACAATGAAAAGAAGCTGTTACAACTGTTTTGTTCTTTTGGATGTGGAAAAAAAATTACGTACAATTTGAATACAGGCCGACAGCCTAAACCATTTTGCTTCACAAGTGCAATACTAAAGTTAACGACCACCATATAACATGAACCAGTCCGTAGCTGATTTTAAGAGACATGGTTAGGACATTTGCTGAAAATTTTAAAAGTGAGTACAGGTATAAGCCTATTAACAAAACATAGTTGGGACAACAAGAAGCCCGCACAGCGTGCAGCTTTGATGCCGAAGTAACTTCAGTGTTACTTGAACGATGTCGTTCGCAGTACCTTGGTTAGTGTTATTCATCTTCTGATATCACGCCCGAATTGAACGTAATCTTCAGAGAGGATAGAGCGTTACGTTGCATCTATATAGCCCCTTGTGCGTATCGATGACCAAAACTTTCTTACTTGCGTCATCAAGTCGTTACGCTTCCGCCTCATGTTGCCAAGCCGGATTACGAACCGGATTCACATCGATTCACATTGGCAGCAATTTGGGATCGTCACATCTTAAAACGATATTACAATTGCAAATTAGCAGTTTGCTCGAAGGATGAATGACACGAACGTCTACTCCAAAACTTTACGTCATAAGCACAGTTCCTAGGAATCGTGGAAGCTTCCACGCTTGAACCACTTGGAACCCTTTTCGTCATTTCTCCAACGGTTTTCGCAGTCATCTTGTTAGGCCCTATTCCTCACGGTCTAGATCACAGTCCATTTATTGACTATTTGCTCGAATTGAACTCTGTCCAGCTGGACCTACAGATTGCTGTTCAAGAAAAACACGTTTCCAATTACTTAAAGTCAACTTAGAATGTGTACACACACTTTTACGCCAACGTCCTTGGCCATCTTGTTTGTGGAATTGATTTGGATTTCTATTCACGTATGATATGCCACATGGGATAATTTACGCCATATTCTAGAGTGAATTTGAGGAAACTCTGCAATTTGCAGTTAACTAACAAAAAATCCAACTGCGTACATTTTGAAATTGTAATACAATTGCTTCATTTTGAATCTATTCAAGCCGTTCTAGCCATCTCGCCGCGGCAGTAGCTTATGAGCGACGACGGAAGACCACCGAGTAGACGTTTATTAGGACTTTCACCAGAGTACGGACTTCTACCACCACGATCACGTTCTGCTTCTCGTTCGCCAGTTCAAATTCCAGAGGAACTTGAGGACCGACAACCTTCGGGACTTCATCTTTTAATTCGAGCGATACCACGTAATAATCAAACAGTGTATTACCCAATAGATTTTGTTAATATCTTCCCAGATTTCAAAACAATGGAGACTTCAACCCAAATCTAAACATTAGTGGTTAGCACGTGGCAGCCGCTAGGTGATCTAGAATACAGTGAAGCAAAACTAGGTTACGAAGCTACGAACTTTTTAGAAAAGTTCTTAGCCATTGCCAACAGTCAACAATGGGACGATGAGACGCGATTTCGCGATGTATTTGAACTTATGCGCACAAATTGGATGACCAGCCTAAAGAGAGAATGGGAGAGAACACATGAAGACACTCCTATGACATGGAATGACTTATAAGAACTATTTGTAAAAGATTTCAAAGCACAAATCACGGAAAAAGAGCTTGAGGACAAGCTGGCAAAAAGAAAACATTTGCCTAAAGATAAAATTGAAAGATATTACCACCACGTTATGTTACTTTGAGACCAGATGGACGCTAGTTCTGGTACGGTAATGACAGATGCAAAACGCATAAAATAATTGCTAAAAGGTCTTAGTACAAACGTCAGCAGAACCGTTTACAATCAGAAGCCACAGGTTCCTTCTGAGGTTTTGCAAGAACTTGTTCGTCAAGAGAATTTTGAGTATTTAGCAGGGAGATGATCAATTTTGAACAACTCTGAGACATATCAGCAGTCTACGTCAGTCATGTCTACTTGTCATCATTTCCGCCTCCCTGGCGTTTTAGGCCGTAATGGCATAGGGATATAATTACCCCGTAAATGATTGTGCTCTTTCGCCGGGCTCTTGGCCATTTTGTTTTGGTAGGGATTTGGAAATTGGGCTTGTGGTGTAGAGGGTGAAGTTTTCGGTGGGGTCATGATGGCTGCCGCTCTGGTACGCATGCGCATATTCTTTTGTTCTGCTAAAGTGTTCAATTTAAAACAAAAGAAAAAGACAAAGGGACTTTCGTAGTTTTAAAATGTGACAGCGATTTCTTTGAGGCCAAAATGGACATGACTTCCGTTACGGAAACTTCAATGTGCTTTTTTGTGAATGAGTGCCTTGGGAACCTGTACTCGACTTCGAAACCTTCAACACAAAACCAAGTCAGTTTCAAATTTAATTTAGTAACACCTAGTTCAATTAAGACGTATCAGTTAAAACACCTTGTACTCTACTTCCAGCATGCCGAGGAATCCAAGGAAACGGGGACGAGGACGGGGAAATGGGAAGCACTCGACAAATCCAAAGCTATCGGTAAAAAAAAAGCAAAAAAAAAACAACAACAATGTATTCATAATTATAATTTAAAAAATGGTCTTAGATTCCTTTCTGCAATTAACCGCACCGGTGTAGATCATACTCCGTGTTGCTGGAATTTCATTCCTTTTGTTTCACCTCTCCTTTTTTAATTGGTTGGGCTGCATTTCCTCGTAATTAGCAAAGTGTTCTAGGTATCTAGGTGTCATGACCGACATTTTTATGGCAATTGTGCAATTCGTAATTAGCATACTAAAAGTCGAAATTGTACAGGTAGAGTCGTGCGCGGCAAGTGACATTTTTTCTTGGAAATTTATGTAAATGCGATTTAAAAGGTTGAATCAAATTGCAATTTCACTTATAAAATTTTAAATTTAAAAATTGGTCTAGTTTGCAAAAATTTTAATTCAAGCTCAAAATGAAAAATGCTCTGGACGTCTAGGGATCATGACCTATTTTTCAGGGCAATTGTGCATTCCAAAATTTTCAAACTAACTATTAAATCTGGGCCGGAAATGGCTCAGTCAGACGATATTGTAGGAAGTTACCCCGTATCGCTCCCTCTAATACATCTGGCGAGTTCACGGCCGGCCACAGTAACTTGTTGCACAGGAGTAAATCTTGGTAACTGTCCCTTTACAAGGGGCTTTTTACAAAACAATTTATCTATTAATAAGCATCAAAACATTGTTTATAAAGAACCTATCAATGAGGTAGATTTTAAGGAGAAGCAAAAATATTTAGAAATTTGTATTGAAAATAGGAGGAAAAATTTAGCTAGAATGCGCTTTCAAGTTTGGCTTAGGAGTTTAGGTAGAATTTACATGGGAAAGTGAGATTTTGAGGGACAAGTGATTTTTTATGAATAAAATTTGTTTATGGTCTTTTAAAAATTCTTGCTTGCTTTGATTTTATTTTTTTTTGTTTCAAGTTTTATGAAAATTCTAGAATAAATGGAAGAGACCCGATGATTCGGAATTTTTTCCCCTCCTCGACGTTATCCGAAGCATAAACTCCAATGCACGTTGGAGTGCTGCGTACAAAAGGTGCGCACCCTCACTTTGTTTAAAAAAATCATTTGGAATAGCCATTGCATTTTTTGAAAATCGTATCATTTGAAATTTTGTAACTTTAGCGAGAGGTGTCTGACTGGGATGACTCAGACACCGAGCCGATAGTGCCGGTAGTGAGGACCCTTGCTCCTCGGCGACCGCGACGGTCGACTGTGCGACCACCGCTCTCTCGGGTGAGAAAGGAGGAAGATTTGTTACGCGGATTGTGGAAAGGGAAAATGGCCCATTTCGACATAAAACAATGCGTAAGTCTACTTTGCTGTTAATTAGTTGTTAAAAAAACAAGGAGAATACAATTTCTTACATTTTAGGTTTCAGAAGAAGAGCAAATGGAGCTGCAAAATTACTTGTTGTCCGAGTGGAAGGACAACATTGAAATTGATCGGCGGAACAACAAAGATGACCCCTGTCGCACGGTCAATTTCAAGAATGTGAAACAGGTGAAAAGAATTGTTGCGGCAGCAAAGAAAGGAATCTTCGGCGGGCTGGAAGAACATCACATTGATTCTTTTAAGTACGGTTATCGTTTCCCATTGGGAACTAAACATAGAAATAAACGTTTCATTGAAAAATGTTGACTTTGTTGTTAGAAAACACATAAGCGAGAGTCAGGGTGAATGCTTCTTTTTTAGAACAGTGAAGTCATTGTTGTGGTATACCACTTTAATAATCGGTGGTATCCCGTTCATGTTGACGGGATATTTGAATCTCGCTGAATAAAAGAAAATCAAATGAAAAATATATTGGGTTTTGTTTTGGTTTATTTCTGTAAGTTTTCGTATAATTTTGAGTTGATATGATTTATAAATAAATAAACTATTCTTCTACTTGTGGAGAAAGTCCTAGTAGACGAAGTCCCAGCCCCTCGCTCCACTCTGAATCGTCGAAGCCGCGCAGCCATTGGGCAATCTCATCTGCCTCTTCTGGGGTTCCCAATCTTGCGTTTAGATTTTCTGCTTCAGCTTCGAATTGAGGCAGGTAGGCGTCTAGTTTTTCCATTTCCTCCATGTCTTCTTGGTTTGGTTCTGGCGTATATACAAAGCGTCCTATGCCAGAATCTTAGGTATAGAAGGAGATTTTACTCATGGCCGGGGATACTGGTTCTAGATGGCGCTCCTCTTCCGAATCCGAAATCTGATCAAGCCAAAGTTTTTTTCCACCGTTTCTACGGAGTGCTATAGGTTTTGCCGAAAAGAAAAAAAGTTTGCAATGTTGTCAATTAAAAATTTGAAAATTTAAATAATATCAAGTCTTACCGGGCAAGGCACGAATAAGTTTCCATGTACTGCCTCTCCAAAAGTTTTCTCCAGCGCATTTTGCGATCGATATGAAAAATTCCTTTGCATTTTTTAATGGCACTTTGAGGCTTGGGCCACCAAAGATTCTTCGATAGGAAAAAATTTCAATTTTTTTTCCATTTTTAAGTGGCCAAATAGCCGCTTTGATTCTATGTCGAGGCAAATTAAAACTTCTGCCTCGGACAACAATTCATTGGTTTTTTTAAATGAATCACTGGAAATGAAAGTTTTTGGTTAAAGCATTCTGTCAACGAGTGACACTCGTTGCAGTTTAACTGCTCCGTAAACAATCCAGTTTTTCGAGGGGGACTTGAAACCATAATTTGGTTCAAGTGCCCACCCTGAGCCCATTTTGAATTTATTCCTCCACATTTCAAAATTTCTTGATCTCCAGATCCCGGATAATGCTTGATGCTATATTGGTTTGGTGAAGTCCCACAAAACTCCCAAATTCCATAACAAACTAGTTTCAAAATGGCTGTGTCTTCCCTTGATTTCCTCTGAATTGAGGAAATGGTCATTCGGAAACGACGAAAAGTCAAAAATGTGACTTAGGCTCTTGAGCTTGTTGATAAATTTTCTGTCGTGATCCACTATGCAAATTAAGCAAGAGTCTGTGGCATGCCTTTTCCACCTGTCCAAATGTCGGGACAAGGTTTTATAAAAGTAGCGATAAAGTAGTTCCTTGGCGTTGCTCATTATGACGAGCGACAATATTTGTAAATTTTGAGTTGCTCGTTGCTCTTTTCTGCAAGTGAAACAGCGTCATTGTTTCATTGTAAATTTCAAAATTCTCAAACGCATCGGACGCCAAAAACTTTCTTGCCCTTGTGGCGGTTTTGCAAAATGTCTTGCTTGAATAGCTTGAAGGATCTAGCATTAGACGACCGTTGAGGGTGACGCTCATCAATTTTGCAAGTTGCTTTTCATTTGGACTCTTGGCAATCCTGTTTTTTTCCAAAATCCCTCCTATGTAATTTTTAAACAGACACTTCTCTTCAAATTTTATCCCAAATCTGGGAGTGCAGGTGAGCACGACTCCGAGTCTAAGGCAAAATGACAACATACTTGTAGTACAACAACATACTTACATACTTGTACAACAACTTGTAGTAGACGACGAGTCCTTTTTTTGGCAATAGGGACATGAGCAAGAATTCATGTTGGAGATTTTTGTGATTTTTTAAACAAAAGTCTTGCTGTTCCTTTGACAATAGATTGTATTCAATTTTCAACTTTCCTGGAGGCAGTGGCATTTGCCCAAGCTTTTCATGTAAATGTGACAGGATTTCAAGGTCACAAACAAACAAACAACCATACCCAGTGCCATTTGGACAATCTGCATAGTCAAACGTTTCCAGTTCCTCTTGACTCATAAATTCATAGTTTCCACTAGGCAGCATTCCAAGGCACTGTGATGCATAACAACTGGAAATGCCAACAAATAGCATTTCTTTCCTCGGCAACGTCTCGTCAAAGTATTCTTGGCTAAATATCTCAGTGTTTGAAACTGAAATTTGTTTAGTAAGGTTGAATAGGCCGGCCAAAAGTCCCTTGTCCACAATTTCTGCCACTTTGGGGTCTTTCAGATATTCTACTCAAGCTCGTTATGTAAAAAATGCACTATCCAAGACAAACGAGTTTATTGATCATGCGCAGGCCAATTCCAGTCCATATGCTGCAAAGTGGGCTCGTCCTTGATTTTCAAAAACTTTTGCTTGCAAGAATCACTCGACAATTTCCAAAAATTGAATGTAGGCTTCAAGGCTTCAAGTGAATCGCAGGCAAATTAGAGATTCAATTGATTCTTGTCCCAGCAATTGGCAAAATTCTTTTTCTGGCACTTCAGAAAATTCATAGTGTCACTTGTTAGTTGATGATAGTGGTCAGCACTTGAAAACGTTGGCAGCATGAGCTTAAAATCCAAAATACACCTTCTGTCAATGAGCGGAAAATGCTCGTCTAGAAAATTTGTCAAAATTCCAAACGTGTGCCTTGAAGCCTTGAGTTCTTGAACCAAATGAAAGAGCGAAACGTCTGGTCGATAATTGCGAATTTGAGCAACTCGCAATTTCCTTTTAAAAACCAGGCCAATTATTGTGCCGTCCTTGGGAGTAATTGCTTGAGGGTCTTGTCCAAGGTTCTCAATTGCCTTGGAGGCAAGGAGCTTTAATTCATTTTGAATTCCAAAGCACAAGGTCTGCAAACTGGGCGATATTTAATGTTCAAATTTTCTTTTGAGTGAATTTTTGGTGCAACACTTTAGGGTCGTCAATTGTAAATTGTCCTTTGCACAAGTTACCAACTTAAACAGAAATGTGATGCCGCACTTGTTCTGGAGTCAATTTGGCTGGAACATTGGTGGTCTTTAGTTTTTCGATAACAATGTCTGCAAAATGCAATGCAGCAACAATGAACTTTTCCATTACATCAAGTCCTCGATAGGTGTGACTTGTAATCACTCCTACTGGTCCGAATAAAATCAATACACCAGAAACTGGGACGCTGACGGTTCCATTTCTAATTGATTGTTTCACAAATGTAAACTTGTGATACACGATATAGGGAATTTGAAGAAGCATATTGTACTTTTTCAATTCAAAATGAGTTTCCTTTGGATCCTTGGCAATGGCTTTGCCTCCACATACGTGAGACTTGATGCGGTTTGTCTTAAATCTGAACTCTTTGGCACTTGACACAAAAATCTCGCTTGTGCTGATTATGTTTTACAAAAAAGCGCAGATGCAATCGTAAAATTGTAGATGCAGCAAAAGTGACACTTTCCATTTAAATCAATTTGAAGTAGGTTGGCGTGAGTCTTTTTTGGAGTCTCTGTTGCACGGGAAAGGACAACTTCTTTTCCATCGACTGTGTACAAGTTCAAAAGTTTCAAAATCCAAAATAGAGACATCATTTTCCTTGTCTATTTCAGTAAATTCAAGCGTGTTGAGATGGGGCTTGTAGCATCCTTCGTGCGTCAAGACCTTTTTTTTTTCGAAATTCGGTCTTGTTTTTCGGTAGCTTGATTCCCATTTTTCATTTCTCCTTCAGCTTTTGTTCAACAATAGCGTTTCCGTACAGCGAACACAGTATGCTGACTTCAAAGCAATTTGAGCTTTTATTGTTGATGAGTCCTTGACGTCCCTTGAGAAACTTTGGAAGAGGAATATAGGCTCTTGCTTCCAGTGGCTTATAATGGCCAAATTGAGCCTCCAATTTTCTTATAGATTCAATTCGCCAATCTGATCCCCGGACAAAGTAGAGGTTGAGGCTCTCGATGATATAGGCAGTATTTTGCAAAATGATTCTTTTAATGTAGTTGGCATGAGTCAGGGTCGTAAATGGTGAAGACACTGCCGAGTCTGCATAAAAAATGTCAAAACGAATTTCTCTCATGTCACAGAAAATTTCGAGGGCGCATCTGAGTCCCTTGAAATGTTGCAACAATTGGAAATGAAGCTTGTGCAATGGATCATAAATTTGTTCCAGCATATCTGCAACTTGGCACACTGGCGTAGTGGTTTTGGGCACACTGTAGACGTAAACAAGCACAAAGCCATTGACTGAATACTGTGCTTCTTTAAAGACTGAAAGGTCCAATTGATTTGGACTTGGGCCAAGAAATACAGGTGATCCTCTGCCCCTAAGCACACACTTGTGCTCTTGTTTCAAATTTAAAAAACTCCTCCCACACGGACAATCGTGTGCTTCTTCATAATGGGAATCTAAAACATTGTATGTTCGACACTCAAAATTGCACTCTCCACTGTTAT
>JAQFYP010000944.1:0-18289 GCA_034694865.1 Bilobella braunerae | reverse complement strand
CATACCATTGGATATGGTGTAGAGCGTCCTGAAATTTCTTGGAAATCACCTTGCCCAATACTTCTTAATGGAGCTGAGACGTCTTTGATGATGCAGAGCTCTGCACCAATCACGAGTACCATCATCACAACTACAGTTTGCCAAAACATTCTAATAAACTATTTGTTTTAGCAATGTTCTGTTGCACTAATGTTCTATTAAAAAATTTGCTGTGTTTTTTTACAGCTTTATATGTACCAATTTTTCAACATTGCTTGCTCAACTTTACATAATTTTTCTTGTAGTAGTATGCATTACTTGTTAAACAATGCTTAAACAAAGCCGACATGCCTTTTATGCCCTGTAGTAAAAATTTTCGAGTAAAATAATGCAGAAAAGAACATTAACCAAGCAAATATTTGTAGACTTTAACAATATCAAAAAATATTTATTGCTGAAAGAGATATTTCAATTTCATGGGTAAGCACATCGATGCAATAAGAGTAGTATTATTTGCCATACGCTATGGTTAGATAAATAGTGGAATATACCTCCCTTCTTGTAATAGGATTACACTTAAGACATAAATGCAATTTTCTTGTCCTTCTTAAACTAATTACATTAAATTTCGCAAGCTTTAAAAATTGTTTTTTTTTTTTCAATTTTTTCAAGTCATTAGCTAGCCTTCAGGTTGCAATTTTGTATTGCCTTGTATACTACCGTGCTCTTATTTTTCAAGCAGCAAATACTTGTATAATCTTCATTCAAATCTTTCTCCGTAACTATTTTTACTTTAACTTTAACTGAAATTTTTTTTTGCAGCTAATCAAAAATTAGCTGATATTTGTTGCATTGGTCGATCATGAGAAGCAATTTAATTCGTCGATCTTTTAATCTATCTTGCATATTTTTTTTAATTTTCGTATATATAGCGAAAATAAGTTTTGATTTAAATAAACAAAATAAACAAAAACAATTTCCTGACAAGATGCTTCTTCAAACTGAAAATAGTAGACTTAACCCTGAAACTTAACTGAAAAAGTTTTTTTAAGAGATTTTCATCACTACAATGTCGAGTGCTTGAGCATAAATGGTTTTAAATATGTACAGATAACTAATTTTTTGATAATTTTGCAGTTTTAAACTACGTGACAACATTCCGTATGCCGCTATTGCCGTAGTGCACTGTTCCTACCAATTAGATGCCTCATTCCTGAAGTCACGTAGAAGCCTATGTTTTAGGTCTGAGTACTTGTGTAAGGTTTTATTCATACTTAATTTATTGTTGAGTCAACATATAGCGAAACTTTTTACATTGCAACAAAATAACCATATGATATTTATCTTAAGGTGCACACAAACGTTAACACAATTTAATTGTGTACATTTACATACATTTACATACAAATGTACATTTTGTGCAAAATCTACAATCGTTCAAGTTTATATTTATGATTTAGCATTTAACAACATTGACAAAGGAGTAGGATTACTATATGCTATGCTATGATAATTATTGGAATATACCTTCCAACTAATGATAAGATTACACTTAAAGGCATAAATACAAATTTCCAAAATTTTCCTAAACAAATTACATTAGATTTTGCAAACTTTAAGAATTGCTTAAATTTTTAAACTATTAGCTAGCATTCAGGTTACAATCGTGTATTGCATTATGTATTGTATATGCATGTGCATTTCTAGTCACGTAGGCTCTTATTTTTCAAGCAGCACATACTTGTATAATCTTCATTCAAATCTTTCTCCTTAATTTTTAAAGCGGGAGGGTTTTTGCAACTAAACATAATCACTAGCTAATATGTGTTGCTGAAAAATGTTCATCTAAACTACAATAATTATAAAAGATCTTCTAATCCATGCTTGGAATTTTTTTTTAATTTCCGTATATATTGGAAAATTATGTTTCGATTTAAATAAACCAAATAAACAAAAACAATTTCCTGACAAGATGCTTTTCAAACTTCATAATAGTAGACTTAACCCTAAAACTTAACTGGAAAGGTTTTTTAAGAGATTTTAATCGCAACCACAATGTGTTGAGTGGTTGATAATAAATTGTTTCAATTTGTACAAATAACTAACTTTTTTTTTATATATAATTTTGCATTTTTAAGCTACGTTACAACATTCAGTTTGCTGCCATTGCTGTTGTGTGTTGTTCCTACCCATTAGATGCTTCTTTAACGGAGTCACGTAGAAGCCTATATTTTAGGTTTGAGTATTTGTGTAAGATTTTATTCATACTTACCTGAGTTGTGGAGTCAACATATAGCAACACTTTTTAAATTACAAAAAAATAGCAATCTGATATTTATCTCAAGATGCACACAAATGCTTACACAATTTAAAGTTTGCTTCATGTACTTTAAAACTCATTCTACAAGAAAATATTTTGTACAAATCTACAAAAGTTTATATTCATGATTTAGCTAATAACAAGATTGGCATTAGCTATTACTATAATTGTGTATACTAAAATAGCATTGATATAATAAAAATTTAAGCTAGCAAAAATTAATTTACAAAGGTTTCAAAAACAAACATGACAAAGTATTTATCAGCGGATTTTACCCAAAAAGCCGAAATTTGCATATATTATGGAAAACCTAATCTATTAATCTAAAAAATTGATGATAAAGTAACTTATCCTGTTAGTAATGTTATTTTGGTTTTAGCGTATATTAAAGCACCTTTTGAAATCCATCAGTTTACACTATATTGTAATTTTTAATGTCAAACAGCATAAAAAAATCGACAGTTTTGCCAGGGGTCCTAGAATTACACTAAAAAATACCACCACTATTCTCTATCACCTTTTAAAGGCGGGCAAATTTTATTATTGTTATTATTATGTAAACAAAGCAAAAGCTACTTTATGTATTTGTTACAATAATTCCAGATGCTCTCTTTATATTAAAAATTCTGTACTAATGATTTTGACGATTTTCCGCCTAATGTATTTTGTCTACTTCTCTTACTTCCTCTACTTATCTACTCTTTACCGCTTAATTATTATCATTACAAACTACAATAACTTTTTTGTAACCGAAATCACGAATTCTTTTGGCAGAACAAACTATTATTCTGTGTTAGCTTATAATTTGCACTTGTCCAGGTTTTAAGTCGTCGATAGTCTTGCTGTTATTTTTTAAAGCTATTTGCATCTAAACCTACCAGTGATATTTGAAATTTTGCTTTATCTTTGCCCTTACCAATTCTTACGAACAATTCAAGCAGGCTTGTTATTTAAATTAAATTGTAATTTATGTGATGATATTGAAGGAAATTTTTATGTTATATTTCTCTTTACACTTGGAAGGTAAGTTTACCTTAAGGAGAATAATTTTTACCTTATATATTTTTTAGACTTTGAAGAGAATATTTTTGCTTGGTAAGATAACTTTTGCCTGATAACTCCTTTACCTGGTTCCATGTCAATACCGAAAAAAACAAAAATGGAATGGAAAAACCGAGAAACCTGTTGAAGTGGATGGCTCTGATTTGGTGGAAAAGTGACTAATTAATTGTGTTTTTAATTAATTTAATTTAGGGAAAATGATGATTTTAAATTAGGCCGAATTTGGATGATTTAAGTATTTTAATTGACTGATTTGGCTATAATTGGTACAAAGAACACTGCTTTTAATCGAGTGTTAATTAATTGGCTGTGTTAGTTAACGCTAACAATTGGTAATTGGTAATTAATTGGAATAGTAATCAAATAGAGTTAACTTAGGAACCTTCTGCTGTGGAAGGGAAAAGAGAACTGAGAAGGAAGAGAGGAAAAGGAAGCGCAGTGACGCGTCTTGAGGAACGAGAGACAAGGAAGTGGAAAAGCGCCTCCTCCGCTTCCTCTTCCTCCAAAATGCTAATTTAAATAACCCGCCTCTTGAGCGCCAACGCTCAAACTCAAAGACCGAGTGGAAGTCACAAACTCCACGAACAAAACCAGAACCGAGATAAAATAAAACCGAGAACGACAAAAACCGAGATTGACAAAAACCGAAAAAACTAAATCCGAGAAAACTAAATCGGAGAAAACTAAAACCGAGAACGACAAAAACCGAGAATTATAAAAACCGAGAAACCCAAAACCGAGAACTAATATAATCAAAAAATTTTCCTTTGACTGAACGAGTCAAAATTGTTAACAGTTAATTTTTGTAAAGCATATTTACACAAAACCCCGTTTATAAACCAACAGCTCACCCAAAACTACCAAAAAAGGTTGAAAACTGAACCTATTCAACTTTAGATCTTTATTTTGCAAGTTTTCGGTTCTTGTTTTCTCGTTTTTTGTAGTTCTCGGTTTTAGTTTTCTCGGTTGTTGTTTTTTCGGTTTTTGTGGTTCTTGGTTTTTGCATTCTCGGTTCTTGTTTTCTTAGTATTGACCTGCTACCCTTTACTTTTTGATGGATTAAATTATCTTTTTAGAAGAATAACTTTTCCTCGTAAATTTTGTACGAGGATTTTTTACATTTACATTTCTATTTTAGTCGAGTTTTAAATACGTACATTGAAATTTTTCAATTCGAAGCCGCACTGACATTTCCATTACGGCTAAAGTCTATCCATCTTTCATTCCGTATTAATATTGAATTATAGTATCAAGGCTTGCTTGAAATTATTTTTATTGTAGTTATAGGTCTGCGAGGAATGTAAGGCAAGCAGGCAGTGCGGAACGATGCACATCGTGAAGAACTCTTTAAGTTTTGCTCTGAGTAGTGTCCGTTTAATATAGTTCTAGATTTGGGAAACGCTTAAGTACAATAAAATCACAAACTTTATAGTTTGATAATCTTAAAGTCTTTCAATTGCTTATTTAAAATTTGCGAGGTTTTGGCGTTACATGATCACAAATTTACTTGGTTAAAAAAATAAGTCTATTGCCACATACGGTACTCCAAACGATCATCCCAATTTTTATAGTGGTGAACTTGCTGACGTGTTATTCACATCTCTCAAATCTATTTGCAAATATGAGTTCGTCGATATCCGCCCCCATGGTGAAAAATTAATGTCAAAACTTTTATTGCATTACAACGTGAACAGAATGGCAATCCCTACAAAAGTTTTTTTCTTAATTAGGAAAAATACGTTTGTGTAATATACTTCAACCTGTGCCCCTTACTTGACCTATCAATTGTCTCCTATTTAGAAGAATGTTTTTGAATGTGTTCTTGAACTACAGAAAAAATTACGCTGATTCCAGGTGATCCGAGAAGCCACATTCATGTCAGCATAACCGTCAGGATTTGAGATGTACTACATTAAATCTCTGGCACTGGCAAATAAAAAAACGGTTTTTGATTACAATATTACCGCAAAAAATAAATACTCTAAACTATACAATATAACGGGTAGGCAAATAAGGCTAATGTGTAAGATGCCAAGTGACTTTAAAATGTTTAACCCATTGCTTGTTCCGTAGATATGACATGTCTTTCATTCAGTAGACTTAGCTGTAAATCTACAGTATGGTTCTGCAAGTTGTGATTAAAAATTCCCGATTGTATTACTGAACTCAAGCGTTTCTTAAGGTATTCGCTTCTATTCCAAACAATATTTGAAACTCTAAAAAATTTGCTAACGTGAAACACTTTTTCAAGTGCCATGTACAGTCCATTTACTCTTTCCTTTAGACTATTCAGCATAATCGGCTTTAGTTGACCCAATTCACCCAAAAATAAAGTTTTTCCACATTTTAACAGTTGTTGTTCCGGCAAGTAATCCGGCCTTTGTGAAGTATAGAATTCCATTCCAAGTTTCCATTGCCTATTTCGCTAAATAACCACCATCTCTAATACTACTTATTACATTGAAGAGCGAGGTTTGATCGTACATTATCATTTTTATAGTTCTAGGTATCAATCCTGGATGAAAAAATTCGACTGAAGCGTTTCCAGATCCTGAACGTTTCAACCTTTCTAAAGTAGCAATGAACTTCTTGTATAAAACAGTATTGACATATACAGATTTTGTTTTACAAGCATTCTAGTAAGGTTGCTTTCAGTTTGAAATGTGGCATAGGCATATCGCCAGCTTAGCAAACATGCATTTCGAACCAGTTCGTCCGGCATATTATCCAGCACTGTTTTAAAACCTCGTTTATAAAAAAATGACATGAGATATATTTGCAAAAAAAGCATGGAATTACAAGAACGTAGTTAAGTCCCAGCTACTCGAATACAATTTTTGAAGAAAGTGACGCTAAAGTCTTATAGTATAGTGTTGGATACAAAAAAAACTGAAGGGTAAAGGGAATAACTTGCCTTCGATACGATGTCGTTGAGTCCTAGTGTGATATAGAACCCTTGCTGCTCAGGAGTCTTTTATATTTTATTGTGAAAATGGTCTTTGTAAATGATGACATCAATATGTGTCCTTACCGCTGGATCGATGACAAAGTTTGCATCACACAACTGTCTCGGCACATGGGTTGAACTTCGAGCTTTAGCCAACAACTAGTTGAATTTTTTTTTATATTTTACTTATTTATAGCTAGTTCTAGTTAGAACCTAGCAGGTTATGGAGCCATGCTTACACGAGAAATTTGAACTCAGATTAAGCGTTATGGATACAAGGAGTTTGGTTCTACCTTGGCACTTTATGCTATAAAGAACAAGCCATAATACATTGAAACTTAAATTCCTGAAGTCAGCATAATGACTTTTTTTCCTAGCCTGAGAAAATTTTTTTAATTAAAAATAAATGCAACATTTGCATAAAGCTACATAAAAGCTAAGTAAATAAAAGTGTACTAACTTTCAAGGTTAAAAAAATTATAAACTACGTAACGAAAAAATAATTTTGCATTTTTTTTTAAAAATTGAATTGATCAGGATCACATTGATGACATCATCCGGACCTGTATTGTAACTTGTTGTCTTCCCATTGATTGGAAATTTTATATTTACGTTTCGTATAGCAAATTTACATCCGTTGTGGGTCCGAGGGCGCTTTGCGTTTGCTCTTCCCGTAGCTTTCCGTTTCTTACTCGTTAAGTTCCGGGTTAATGTAAATTCATCATAAAAGCGCGCTGCTGCGCACTGGTTCTACTCTATTGAAAACTATCAATCAATTTCAGCAATCCATTTTCGAAAACAACGGTACAAATGTTATGCCATTTAAATAGGTGCCGGGCTTCTAATGTGAGATTTACGGTATAAATGGTATTTTATATGTGTTTGGCTTCTAATATGAGATTTACGGTAAAAATGGTATGTCATTATGTAGGCGTCGGGCCTCTAATAGGAGATTTAAAGTAAAAATGATATGTCATTATATAGGTGTCGGGCCTTTAGTATTAGATTTACGGTAAAAAATGGTATGTCATTATATAAGTGTTGTGCCTCTAATATGAGATTTACGGTAAAAATGGTATTTCATTATGTAGGTGTCGGGCCTCTAATAGTTTGTTTTGTAATTATAATTAGTTACTTTACCCGAGTTAGGGAAAGGCTAGGGAAAACGCATTTTGGGTACTATACAATTTTCTCGAACAGACAAGTGCGTTTTCTGGAGTTTTTATTACTCTGTTTTTCAACAGAGTAACAAGAATGGACCTGCTTGTAGAAGGTGTTTCCGAGCATAATTTGTATAATTATCTTGAAGCAACATCTTGACTAGAATAATTCTGGTATGCGTTTTTTTACCCATTCTTCTGCAATAGGTAAAGGATCATTATTTGACATTCCCACATATCAGCTGGTAAGCATGTAAGAAACTGGGTAGGAATATGGTAGGGATTACTCATGCACACATGTAAGCAAACCAGGGTAACCTTTTGAATCATTTCCATTTCCTCTAGTTGGGCAGAGTGATCACAAAATACGGGCATGCACAAGGTCAGAGACCGGGAATTTCATAAGAGGAAAGTCAACGACAAACCCTTTTTGCGGCCGATCCGAGAATTCGAACATGTTCTCAGGCTGGTGGAGAAAGACTCTCTAAGCTAGCATACCAACTCGTCCGTCATCTTCCCGAAACATCATCATCTTCCCGTCTTATTGAATTTCTGATATTCCCATTTTCATAGTTTTTTTTCAATTATTTAGTAGAGTTCAGCAGGTGTCTCTTGTTATTTTCACTTAATCAAAATAACCCTAGTCCTCATGAAGTTTTAATGTTTAAAATTTTGCTTTAATTTTGGTGAAACTTTTCTTTCACTGGAACTTAGCCGACGGACTCAATTTAGGAGTTATAACTTTCAAAATCGGTTCCAAACACACAGAACTAAAAACCTGATCTGGTCCGCGTTAGAAACACCTACGAACTTACAAATGTACAATTGGTGGAATGTATACAGTTTAATTTTCTTCATTGTTCAATGGTGAAATGGCGATTCTTTTTGTAGAAACCTACGGCTAATTTTAAAGGAAAACCACTGGGTCTGTAATTATCACAAGATTGGGCGACCTGTTGCGTTTACTCATTCCTCTAATATGTTTGTTACAGTTTTTGTTACTATCGATTGATTTTACTTCGCGGCTGTTTTGAGCAAGAGCTAGAACCAAACTCAATTTCCTACATTGGACACACTGCAATTACCACACTCTTAAATGAAAAAAATTGATTCATCATAAAGTAACTTATTAGTAACCAAGTTTAGAACTCCAACCTACAGTTTCAAAATAAGATTAAGAAAGAGGGGTAAGATTTTGCTCAATATTTCTCAACATTTTGTCTCCCCTGTCAACTTTAACAAAAATAAACAAACAATTTGCATTTTCAAATTTAAAAAAATATTTTAGCCCATATCCTTTTATAATGTAGTTTTTTTTTCTTTTATTTGTTTTCTCTAATTGAATGGCATCGTGGAAAATGCATTTAACTTTTTAGCAAAAAAAAATTAGTAAAAATTAAATCCTATGCAAAGTGTAGTAAAACCCGTAAAACGTTTTTTTTCTCATTGTGTACTTAAAAGTTAAATGCTTTTTCCATGACGCCGTTCAATTACTTTTTGCATACAACAATAGTCCTGAATCCACTTGCGACATTCGAAAGTCCGTTTATTACCTTTTGAACTGACCAGATCTCAATAAATATTTCCTAAAAAATTTAGTATGCTCGTTTTCGTCAATGAATTATTATAGTTCTTTATTCGCAAACGCTTGTGTGTACAATTATAGTTTGAATAAATTATGATAGTGTTTTTTCGTTGTACATTTTTGCTTAAGCCTTTGAAGGGTCGATAATAGTGGCCTTTATACTAGCGCAAAGTGATGCTCGATTGTTGTTCCCGACTCGGTTGTCCCAAACTCTAGCAGTGACCGGAACGTTTCTCAAAGTTGGAAGAGTACTTGGCAACTGTTTGACAATTGTTATAGTAACGTCCTCTCCTGGCGTAATTGGGCATTCAACGCTGTCACATGCGTTGCCTTCCGCCAAAACAATTGGAAGTCCAACCACTCGCGCTGTGACTTCGAATGGCAAACTTGTAGATGCCGGGTGATTAGAGTGGATATTGGCTAAAACTTCAAAAGTGTATGTTTCACCCATAACAAATTCACAAGTTTCGCTACCATCCGCGCAGTCAGAGACAGAAAATTTCAAAACAGTTGCAAGCTCAGCGGAATCTGCAAGAGAAGGAATGTTTTGATATAATTAGTTTGAGAGCTCAGAAATCGAATAAACAGACATATGCCTGTAGTATCATTGTTCCACAAAAATTGAGCTATATGTGTTTGTATTTTTTTGTTTTGAATTTTGTTGGCTGCTATTTTCCGTTTCGCTTACTCCCAACAAAATTAATTGAAAATTAACAGCTTACCGCAAGCGGTAAATCCAACATCACCTGCCCTAGCCAATCCAATAACTAACAAAAAACCAACTAGTCGGAACATTGTCTAGCTTTATTTAGTAGTTTTTAAACCGAAATTTGGCTATTAGCAAGTATGGAACTGTAATTTAATTAGTGAGATTTGTACAAAATTTATAGGCGAAGAGAATGTCCCACCTGGAAATGCTTATCAATTTAGCCATGGATAAGCACACTTGAATTTTATCAGGAATGCAACTAAAATTTCAAAATAAATCCTTGCTCAGGTAATTACTTTGTAAACGCGCATTAGCATTGAGTGGAGACTACACAATGTAAAAGTTAATTAGACCGAATCACACATAACAATAATAAAGTGCTTCAAGTAAAACCTCGAGTGGGGAAACCTACTTTGAATTGAGTCTTTTAGAGGTGCGGCTATCGTCACGTCATACTGACATTTGGAAGTGGATAAAAATATGGTTAGAATAAACACTCAATATTATAAAAAATATCCTGTACTAAATTAGTTGTAAACTGCAATGAAAATTAATTACGAGTAACTTTTCTAGGTTTCGTTTCAAACCCTTTCCATTCATGTTTGAAAAAATCACAAAAATTGCGCCTGTGTCTCCCGTTCTTTGGTTTCGTCTGACTAATAAACGTATGCTAAGTTTGCTTAAACGAGACTAGCGTATTTTGTATTCAAATAAAGTTATGTCGTATGACCTATAATAGAACCTAAATTATAGTGTTAATTTCAGAACATATTTATCAAAGGTGTTTTAGATTAATAAGAAAGGCTTTTTGTATTTAGGAAATAAATTCGACTTTAATTTTGATGTCGTTTAGATAATATAATCAACTAGCTGCACCGTGCCGCTTTGCGGCACTCGTTTGCTAGCAGCTTCTCGCAGTAACAATATTTCCACCGTCAAAGAAAAAGACCCCTCGAATCTGTACCTATCCAAGCCATTATAACGATAACGGTAAGAAAAAATTTGCTTAATGGGATCGAAACTTTGTTTATAATTGGAGTTTGACCCTATTCACTCCAGATTTCAACCTTCTTAATAGGAACGGAGATTGGAAAATAGGGCACCTGTAGCTCTAAAGGTAAGTGCTGGAATAGTATGTGTGAAAAGAATCAAACTTAGCCGCGTTCAATTTTTGACCCTGCGGAAACCGAAAGTACATACTGCCGGGGGTTTGACCACCCCAGATACCAACCTCATTTGCATGCAAAATATTGCGCTTTCACCTCCAGCAATATCTGCAGGATATAATAATGCTCGTAAAGTGTTACAACATTTTACCTTTGATCCTAAAAAAAGCGGAAGTAAATTTCCCCGACGTTTAGCTTTAAACAACTTAATTTCCATACCTCAATAATGTACCAAATATGTTTCCTAGCTATAGCGGTTTTTGCGGAATTAGATAAAACATGTTAAATTTAAGAAATTTTTACATTTGTTTAAGTAAATTTTACCCAAAGCTTGCCCCTAACCACCAAATTTTTATACCTCATTTATGTACCCAAAATGGCGCCATAGGTCCAGTGGTCGTTACGGGATTGGATGAAACACGTTAAATTAAAGGCATTTTGACAATATCCCTTTAACCCCAGAAAAACCGGAAGTGAATTTTACCCGAAGTTTTGTCCAAAACCACATAATTTCCAAACCCTATTTACTTATCAAATATGGCGCCCTAGCCCCCTAGAATTAGATAAAACAGTTTAAATTTCGGGCATTTTGACATTTGACCTTTGACCCTAAAAAACCGCAATTAAGTTTCATCCAAAGTTTGGCCTATATCAACTAATTTTGAAACGACATTTATGTCCCAGAAATGGTGCCCCTAGCCCCAGTGGTCTTTGGGGGATTGGACAAAACACGTTAAATTTTGGGCTGACCTTTAACCTTTGACCCTGGAAAAACCGGAATTAAATTTTGACCGGAGTTTGGCGCTATACCACCCCAGATGCATACTCCATTTATTTGTAACATATTGCGCCTGTAGCCTCAGCCGTTTTTTCAGGCATCGATCACAGACAGACAGACAGACAAGCGATTTTATAGTATAGATATATCAAATCAACTGTTGGTTTGAACCAACTCATTTTGGTTTTGTTTAGGGATTTTCAAATCCCGTTCCACCAAGAAACGGAAAAGAAAACGACACCGAAATTCCCAAATTAGAAACAAACAGTACGAAAACTAGAAAAACACGAAACAAAATCGAAAACGGAGAAAAATTGTCAAAACACCAAAATTCATCTTTTGAACCGTAGAATTCCACCAATTAAGAATGTAAAAAGTTAACACGTGGTAGCTACTCGCTGTACAAGCAATGTCACAGTGCTATTATCACAACGGAAAGCATAGAAATATATTTCAAAACTACTATCTAACGCTTCACATTATTAATTTGTCCTTTTCAGTAGTAAATGCAGTCTTAAACAAAATACAGTGCTCTCATGTTTTTTTTTTCAAACCAATCAGAACAAGAAAAACATGCAAAATTTTCAATTTGGGTTAATTCCAGCATTATAAATGGGTTGATTTCGCTTCATTTGAAACCTCGCAGATTTTATGTAAAGAGCAGCCATCTACCCAATATGCTTTTGATCGTAGAAGTTTGAAAATTACCATTTCTCATTTCGTTTTATTTCTCTACCATTTCTCAGACGGGGCACATGCATTTTTCTGCACATTACAATGTTGTAAAAGTTCCTGTTTTGCTTCGCCGAAGTAAACGGTTCCAAAAGAATATGGAACAGTAAACGGTATGGTTTGGGCCGTTTCCAATATGCTTGGAACTAGAATCCGGTTTCGTTTCGCTTCTGGCATTTGAAATTGAACATCCTTAGTGTGGTTGGAACAGTGTTAGAGATATGGTGTAAAATGAAAATTTTACTTCGAAATTTGAAAGATCAAACTTGAAGGTGATTTTTTTTCAGTATTGCGTCTCAATAGATTCTCTAACCTGATTTCTCCAAAATCGGACAAACTGAAGTCAACAAAGTATAATGCTTTAAAGTCAATACCCTCAGTAACTTTCAGTTTCCGTTAACATTGCACAGATTTTTGCTTTAAAATTAGTAATATGCTAAAATAATGGCCAAGTTCCTTAAGATTCTATAAAATAATCATGTCTAGGCACTATGGCGGTGATGATAATTAGGATTGCGTTTCCAGTTAGGAATGATTTGATCTGATGATTGATTGATAGATTAGTTTATTCACCGTCCCTTCGGGCTCTCGCCCATGCCATGGAGCGGTTTCGATAAATTGCATTTACATCAAAATATGGAAATTAGAATTATTGATTCGCTTTTATAGAGTAATTTAGTTAGAAGTATAAAGTTTTGTGATTAGTACTATTGCCCTATGCGTTAATTGGGTTTCCTTTGTCCCAAAGCTTTAAAGTAGACAGAACAGGAGTGAAATATTAAAATATCTGATGTGCCGAAATAAGTAATTCAAATAAAAACAAGTGGTTGAAATAAGTATAATTGGCCTGAACGTTAAATGGGTTTTTAGCTCTAAACTTAACGAATAAAAAATAAATTAATAATTATTAAATTATATCTGATGCGTCGTTCTTGCGTGATTTTTTGTTTTTCTGTCTCTGGGCGAAGTACTTACAAATTACCAACACGAAGGTGAGTGTCAAACCTGATGACAGTGAGCCAGTAGCAATCAAGAAAACGCTGGCTTGTAAATGTTTTCATACTGAACCAACCAAAGAATGTAAAAATAAATGTTTTTGTATTTGTAGTTTTTATTGTTCTGGAAAACAATACAGAAATTATATTACGTTCTAGTACGTTTCTCAGTTTTGTAATAGTTCTTTATGTGTAAACTGTAAAAATTAAACGTTTTCAAAATATTATAATTCAAATATATTATATTTTATATTCAACTTGATATTGATAAAATCTTAACACGACGCATTCTATGATCTGGTTGTATTCTTACCTGGCATTCAAATTTCTTAAAAAAGTTTATTACAAGGTGCTGTGTAATTTTTTCAACCGGGTTAGTAAGTGGTTGAAGGAAAAACAAAACATTAAACAACAAGATGAAAGCCTCAAATTTGCTAAAATTGCAAGTTAGCATAATTTATAAATACAATATATCATATTAATTTTATTAACTATGTATTACATTATAATATTTAATACTTTTAAAAATGCATTAGCCTTATTTTTGTCTCTAGGTTTGCTTGCTTCAGATTTTGCTTTGAGAAAATGTTCGTTATGAAAACGGTAAAAATTGAGAGCCGAGCACTGTCTTACCCACAAATGTACTCGTGGTATTACGAATTTAGAGTTTGTTCAACATTTACTACGCAACATGTTTTTCAGCAAAATTTTTGTTGCAAAAGCTTCAGCACTCTACACTTCATATTATAGCGTGCTCACAACAATGTGGGTATCAGCAATCACGCACGATTTGCTGTTCCCCAACGCAATTGTGCTGATTACAACAAAATGGTACTGGACTGTGACCAAGTTAAATACAGAAAACTAAGGCTTTTTGGTTTGAATAACAAATATGAATTCGACACATCTTCTCAAGAATTGTGCAAGAATAAGAAATAAATACGTTTTAAATGCATTAGGGTAAAATTTCATTAAACAATATTAATTCCCTCCAGGTTCATTTGAGATTTGATATCTCCTTCTTAAAAAATCTTAAAAATACAAAAATTAAGTAACTATAATATTTGCCGTTTCTGTGTATACTATGAAGACAGCTTTTGTCTTTCGATTTTAGTAAAAACCGTTCCTCCATAGTAAATTTAGATGTGGAATTGTAATCAAAGAAAGAACAAAGTCACTAAAAACCTCCTTCAACATCATAAATTGTTAGAAAGATTTTATTAGCATTTTAATAATTTGACAGTAATTTTATACGTACACAGAATTAATTTTGATTCAACAAAGCAGGAAAAGTAAGCAGGCTTAACATAGCTACTATTGCTTTGCAATATTTTAATGTGCATTACTTTAGTTTATGTACGTTATGTAAAATACCAAAATCCACTAGACGAGAAATTGTATAAAACACTGTGAATTTTTCTTACAGGGATATCAGTAGGTTATTGAAAGGAAGTAGTACATTGCATTCAGATTAAAATGTTTCGGCACACAGTGGTTGTCATGATGCTGTTCGTGATTGGTGGAGAATTGTGTATCGTTAAGCAAGAATCGGATCATTTAGTAGGAATTGGGCAAGGCGCTTTCAAAGAAATCTCAGAACAATCCACGCTTTATCCAACGGTATGTTTTACATATTATATTTTAACAATTTAGCTTACTGAACACTAATTGCAAATAAATTAAGTATGCTTTTACTGATTTCTTTTTATTTAAAACTTCTTATCACAAGTTAAGTACCACCATTCCCAAAATTTTGCGGTATACACAAAAATAAGTAATTAATAATTATAATGATTTAATTTTGTAATGATATCTTATGTTAGCAACCGGATCATGTACCACTGGAGGCTGTGTACGCTGACGGAAAAATGCGATCCATGACAAATTTGGTTGATCGACTTGAACAAAGCATTAGAGTTTGGGCTCCGCAAAATATTAACGATATGAAAATTCAAACGCTAATACCTTTTCCACCAGAATTTGAAGATGATGAAGAAGCAAAAGACACACAAGACACAAAGTGGAACGCCTTAAGACTAAAATTGAAAAGTCTTAAATTGTCAACGTACATCGTTGGAGTAGCTCCAGAAACAATGCACGCACAATCGGAAAAGTATCAGTATTTTTTTGTGATTATGAAATATGCACATTTAAAAGCCATTCAGAGTTCGGTTGGGGACGAGAACACAGCAAAAATTGCGGCAGACGCGTTCATCGATGACCCTCAATTTGAAACAATCATACTCGATCCAATTTGGGTAAGATTTATGTTTGAAAGTACACTTCACTTTACGCGTTACTAGCATTTTAATGTTGTGTTTACCTAGAAAACCAATGGAAATGCCGTTTTAGTAAGTTCTGCGCCTGTATCAGTTATACCAGAACGGCACTGGGGAGCTGATTATCATGTTTTGAGTTGCTGGAAAATCCAAAGTGAACCTGACGTTGACCGATACATTTCCATGTTGAAACATGAAAGTGAACCTGAACATGCGCATTGGTTCTTTGTCTCCGCTTTGATGTACAAACACGTGCACATACCAACTCGAATTAACTATGTTGGAGGCTACGTGAGCACGCCCGAGATGGCAGAGATTTCAGTCCTAAATTTTATGAATTTATCACTGGATTTCAAGAACGGAGTATGGAGAGACAGCAGTTCACAACCTGGGGTAAGCACTAGCCTGTTAGCAAACATTGTTGAGCTGCGTTTCTTGTACGCAGTCAATCAATTGCAATCAATGTATGCAATTTGATATCAAGAGCAAGCCGTATCAACATAAGAAAACAGTATTGTAGAATGTCACTTGATAAATAGACTAATATATTTTGAAATAGCTTAAAGTAGCTTAATAGGTTCTAATACAATAATTGGTTTTTGTATGCACCCAAGTATTATACTATCAATATTTTACTCTCAGTATATTATGAAATATAACCGCTTGTAATGACGAGATGTGACATTTGTTGAAATTTGTTAACTAGACATGGGACGGCGTTTATAGCAGTATTTCCTGGAAAGCTGACGCAGCGAAGAATGCAATCATGGCTTCAATAAGTAGGATAGTTGCAAGTAAAAATTTCCATGGACCGAAAGATCTCACTGGAGTAGATATTTCATTTTATTTCGCTATCGGCACCAGGCACATGCCATGTCCTATCTCACCAGAAGAACACTCCATGTATCTGTTTCATTCCATTGACTATTACTGGATCACTGTCCAAGTTCCAGATGCTAAAGGAGGGGTTCACTTGGTATCAATTGTCCACCAATATGTGGATAACATTTATCATGACACAATATTGGAAACAAGCGGTGGCGACTACGCACCTGAAAAACAAAAACCTTTAAATATTGTAAAGCAGTTGTTTCGCAGAAAGAGTTCAAAAATAATGTCCAAGGACAACCCATTGCAGTAAAAAATGTTTGAAAACAAATATTTCTGCAGTGTATTTATACATTCGTTTTATTCGGTACTGTATTTATAAATTGGAACTCCAAAATATTTGCTGTTTTTATTCTGAATTTTTTTTTGTCAATGACGTATTATCTCCAACCACTGTTTTATGTGTACATTTTTTAATTTACGCTTTTGTTAAAAATTAATAATACTGTTGAATTAAAAGTTGAAGTTATGATTTATTTCTATTCATCGTAGTAATTCTCGTATTTTTCTGTGTTTTGTAAATGCATTTGCACTAGAAGACTACAAATTTATTAAAAACTATAAATGCAATTCATGATGCAAATAAAAAACTACAAATCCATTAAAAACTATAAATGCAATTCATAACGCAAATTGAAAAATAAAATCTTCCATGGTGACACGGGTCTGACAATGGAAGCTTTTCAGAAGAAAACGTATCTGTTTCCTCCTTCAACTGCGTTCGTCCATTTAGTTGACTCCCGTTATATCTACTGTTGTGAGCAGATACACCCATTTATAACAATTTTAATGATTAATTGAATATTCGAACTTAATACCTTATACGATACTTTTATTTCGTGAACTCATCATTGACTAAACCTGTAAAATTGATTTTAAACACATTTGAAACCTGTTTTACTAAATATGATACTGGTATTCAAACAAATGCATAATGTTTACACGTTGATATTGCCATATATCTAAAAAATAGTTCATTCATTTATAGCTTATATATTTAGCAATTTTTTTTTGCGAATGTCAACATGTTCAATAGAATTTATCGGCTCTTTCCACAGCTCATAAGAACAAGTAGATGAGCAAAGGCGGAGCTTAACTAAAATCGAGGTTTGCGCCCTCTGCACACTAAATAATTATCCATTTAGCTTCGCAGAATTCCCACCCTACATCAGGAGATGCACTACAGAAGCCAAAACGGATTATGACATTCTTTGAAAACATACTAAATCTGATAAAATTGAACCTGAGTCTCCACTTCTCTAATTCACAAAATAATGATCTATTATCAGTACTTAGCAACATACCCGAGAAAGGTTCATTTTGGAATTTCAAACATCAACATGGTACATGGTAAGATTACTAGAAATGAAATATTGGAAGATAATCCAAGGAAATAATCGTTGAAAATTTTTGAACTTTAAGTTTTGTAGGTTTTAATCTTTTATCTAAATAATTGAGTAAAGTTAATGTTCTTGACAAAAGTGGTGATGTAATTCCGGCGCAAATGTTAATGCTTGTCTGCAAAAAAAAATCTAAACAAAAATATAGGAATGAAATTTTGATGGAAGCGTTTGCTATTGTCTACAAATGCAACATTTAGAACAAATTTGAAGAATTACAATTGATTAGTCAATTTTACAAGCAATTTGAAACAAGAGCATTGATAAGAGAGTCGAAGAGAATTTTGAA
>JAQFYP010000943.1:0-18299 GCA_034694865.1 Bilobella braunerae | reverse complement strand
GTCGGCTCTCGGGGGTCGGCTCAAAATTTCCTGTAGGGTGGGTGGAAAAAAGGGGTTTTTTCTCATATCGGTTTAACACGGAGATTGGGTGGTCAAACAACGCACCTGCTTACTACTCCAGTATTTCTTAAATAAAATTTTAAATGTTTAATTGAGCGATTAATTTTCAAATTAAAAAAATAATCCTCAGGGTAAGCTGTATTTTCCGTCATATTTTATTTAATTAAGGTGGGGGAACGAGGGACCAAATTGGCAAAAGTGAGGGGATGAAGGGACAAGTTTGCGAAAATGAAGGACCAGTTTGGCGCATGTGAGGGATGAGGGGCAAACTTGACACACAAGATGCGGTCATTGAAATCATCTGAATTGTCTCGGTATTTTGTTTAGTCCAAAAATAGTGTTTGAATTGACATGCTGAGATCAAGGCGTCATTTTAGGATATTATTGGGCATTTAGTTTCATCAGAAACATAAAAGTCTTTAAATATATGAAATATGTAACTTTTAATAAAATCTTTTCAAATGAATAATGATTTCGAATAGTTGATGAAAAATTATTTCATGTAAATGATAGGCTTGGAAAATAAGTATGCAAAATAGGCTGGAAATATCAGCAAATATGTTGTGGAAAAATTGTCGGCAAAACTAAATATTCAAAACAAGAGGGAGATTGTGGTTAACAATTTTGAAAAATACTTTTAACAGCTAAAACTTGAATAAGCAAAATTTTTTGTTTTTCAAAGATAGAAGTATTTGCCTAGTATAAGATTTAACAATTACTTCTCCTCAATCTAGGATCATTTCTTATTTAAAATCTTGTAATATTTTTTATTTAATAAGGCAAGAAATAAATCAAATTTAGGTAATATTAGCTAAATATATAACTGTAGTAAATAAAAATTGTAGAAAAAAATAGCAAAAAAAATACTTTCTTGGTTTTCCTCATGGCCATAAATTTTCAAAAAAAATGCGATCAAAAGATTTTGAGAACACCGGGCCCGGAAATCCTTATTGTGATTAACAGTGAAAGTTTAAAAACTTAAAAAGTGGTCTCCACTTTCTAAAATCTCTTTCTAAAAAGTGAATCGTGAACTTTCATTGTACATCGAAGTTTCAATCTATTCAAAAAATTTTATACCGAAGTCTCGTGCCCGGCTGGAAATTTTTTTCGAACCAATTTAAGCATTATTCCAAAAAGGCAGGAGTGCAGAGCATTCTCCTCTATATCAATCTTGCGTGAGCATGGAATTGCACGACACTCCTGCCTAGCCGGAAAGAGTCGGCCATTTTATTATTACTATGATTTCTAAAAAAAAGAACTATAAAGAGTAACATTTCTCCTTTCTCCTTGAAGAACGCACTTGGAATCCCCACCTCCTCTCCACGCTACTTTGTCCGCCTTGAAACTGGCATCCCCCAATCAATTTCGAGGTAGCGAAACTGTACTATCAGCAATGGTGCAGGCTTCTTTGCAGCGCCAATGCAGCAGATCCGAATCCACACTTTGCCGCCTACAAGGACCTAAGAAAAGCTTCATTCAGAGACGACGCCGAAACAGCACAACTGGTGTATACAAATGAAGGACATTCTTATACAAGCAGACCTGGAGTGGCTGTGGCATCAAAATTCCTACGAGCTAGCCGTTCTCAACAAAGGAAATTTCCTGCGAAGACTTCGGAACAAACTGGGAGCTGCTGATTTGGATTCTGCAAAGAATTCTCATTCCTTGCCCCACTACTACGATCTGACAGGAAGTAGCTTCTCGGCGAAGTTTTACCTTCAAAAACAGCTTCCAAAGTTCATAGTGACGAGAATCGATCAGCTTCGATTGTGCCACGACAGTCTCCTCAACAGTGGAATATGGGTCAATCTTGATTCATTTAAGGAAGTACCATGCAAGTTTTGTGGTTCCCGCTTATCCTTCCATCATGTCCTGACGGAATGTCCCTCCAACGATCGAGAAAGAGCAAATCTTACAACCGGCTTATCACTTCCTCCTACGGTGGCTGCGTTCGACAAATTAATTGACTACCCCACTACAACCTGCCTTGAGCACGATATGTACAAGAAGTACCACGTTTTCATTTCCAATGCCGTGCGCCGATACTCCAATCTGTAGCTTCTCTAAGCAGTGTGATCTGGATGTGGGTTCCTCATGCTCTTGCCGCCCTTTTGAGAGTCACTACACAAGACGCGGCTATAACAAAACCAAACAGTTTCTGCGGCTCTGAATGGGCATTAGTGCATTTGCTTTGGTTTCTGCTTCTCGATCCCTGCTCTCTCAGACTAATAACTTGTCTCCAACTGTTGTGACCTTTTTCGCTGACCAAATTTTTAACCATTACTCTTTCCAATATTATCATCATTTTACTGAATAATTGTAAACCAATGTGACCTCATCTTTCTTTTATTTTTAAACAATTTTTCATTTGATTTTAATAGTACTTAAGTTGACTTACGCTATGTTCAGCTATTAATGTAATTAAGTTAATTTTACTTATACACTCGTATCCATGTTGATCTGGGCGTGCCTTATATCAAATAAAATGATTGATTGATTGATTTCTCCTTGCAAAAATATGAGGAGTCGTCAAAAGTGTCTTGAAATAAAATACAAGGTCACACATGCAATAAAAAGCAGGCAATTCTCTCTCTATCTCATTTTAAAGATATTAGTACTAACAAGGAAATTATTTTTGATGTCCCCTGTGTTTCACGACGGGACCTATGCAGTTTGGCAGGTTTAAGGGTCCTAAAAAATATCCTTATAGGAAATTTCTGCCAATTGAAAATTGGCGGAGATATTCAAATTTGAATTGTGGCAGTTGCATGAAGTGAGTAAAGGTCAAGGTCACAAACCATCTCTTGCACAACTCACTTTCTCTTTCCTCAACTCAAGATTGAGCGAAAGAGGAAAAACTGTGAAAGAGAAATCCGGAAGCCGGACTCTTCCTATCTCTCCCGTGCAATTCCAAACTTAAAAAATTTAAATATCTCCGCCAATTTTCAATTGGCGGAATTATTCAAATATAATTTCCTTGTAAATCAGCAGAATTAGCAAACCAATTTTTGTTAAAAAAAAATGGGTTAGCTGCTCAAAAAGAAAACATTTATGACCTAAATATTGGGTTTTATCATGAAGTCAGGAAGGAGTTTCAAATTCATTTTGAAGAGTGTTTTGCATGGTCTGAGAAACAGCAAGAATTTATCAGAAGTTTAAATTATCAGGAGTTTAAATTCGAATTCCAAATGTGATAAAGTAGTTTAAAGTCGTTAAATTGTTTCTCTGCCATTATTGTCTTTTATCATTGAAACTATTTCCGCTCCGAAAGTGACATGGAGTCCAATAACTCAATTCAATTTACTATTTGACCTGGATAAACCAGAAGTGAATTTATGCCGAGTTTGACACCGAAACCAACTCATACTTTAACCTAATTTACAAAATAGGATGCTTCTAGCCCCAGCGGTCTTATGAAACAAAGCACTAATTTAGGGTATTGTGACACTTGAACTTTGACCATGGAAAAACCGGAAGTAAATTTTGCCCGGAGTTTTGCCCCAAACCATCGCTGGTGCATACCCCGGTTTAATGTGAAATAATTTGTAATTGATGGACGGATGGACAGATAAACGATTTTATAGGAAAGCAAGTAATAGGACCTAAATAAAAGGACCTAAAATAAAGGGCCTAAAATTAAGGGCGTAAACATAGGGCCTAACAAGTAAAAGGACCTAAAGCAAAAAAAGGCCTAAAATAAAGAACCTAAAATTTCTAAAATAATTAAAAAATCATTAATTATTTTTAATACATGAATGTAATACACTTTGTATTGAAAGTTATATAAATGTTCCGCTCATAGATGTTAGTAACTCAAAAGAGAAACTATAATCCGCTCACTTTTGAAATCGAAACTCAGACACTCTTACACTCACTTTCATTTAAAATCTTGAAACTCAAAAACTCTCCCACTCACACTCATCGAACCCTTCAAGCTCAATCGTCAATCAGGCTCTTACACTCACGCTCATTTCTAATCTCAAAATTTCAAGTCAATAGTCAATTTTGAAATTCATTCGTTAACTCTGGTTACATAGCAGTAACAAATCAAAATCAAAGATTGGATTGGTGGGCCAAAATTAAAAGTATTCCAAATTCACTATTTTAGTATTTTATTCCTATAGCTGGTCTTGGATGTGTAAAAGTACCTTCCCGCGAATGTTAGAACGAACTTGAATGACTTTTATAATCATTTTTAGAGTTGTAAAATTACAGACTAATTTTCCAATGTAATTGCCTAATTTTTATGGCCGTACTTCGAACGTTCGTCCGTTTGCAACAAAACTACAAATGCAATTGCATTCCAAAACTCAATCGCACTTCGAAACAAAAACATGCTCTGACAGGTGGGAGGCTCTTCCAGGCAGCGGAGATTGAAACTAAAATCCTTCTTGGGTCACGGGGTCTTACCCTTTTTCTCATTTTGACGACCCCTAAATGACCCTCAAAAACGAGAAATTTTTTTTCAGGGTATACGTTTATTATGTATGAAGTAGCCAAACAACTCCGTCCTAGGACAAAATTTTTTTTATGCTATTCCTCCTGCCAAAGGACGGGCTTGTTTGGCTATTTTTAACTTAATTCTACAACTATTTGACTTCAAAATTGGGCTACCCGCGGTATTCTTTTGCTATCCTATTTCTTTCTTATGAGGAATTAAATTAATAGTCGATTGCCTATCTCCAGCGCTAAAAGGTTGAAATTCAGGTAAGTTTTTGTGTCACCGTCATTATCTCGGCAAAAAAAAGTGTGGCTAGAAGGAACCAAAATGAGACAAAAACACACAAGCACACACCGCACAAAAAAAACCGCGCCTGGCTCCGGATGGTCGCATCATCAAGGCAATTATAGTGAGGCGTGGCCTTGCTCTCCAAGCTATGAGGATTCAATACCAAGGTTGAAGTCAGATCAAGAAAGGCCTATAGGAACTTGTAAAATTGCTTTTGAATTTGTAGGTTTTGCCTTAGCCTCCTGTTTACTGATCTCGTCAGAGGTAGTGAATTGTTCCGATTTCTACTGTGTCGGACTTTTGCCTATTGTCAATGTGACTTGCCACTATCACGTGTTATATAATGATTAGTTAAATAAATTAAGTTATAGACAGCTTAGCTTGTCCCAGATATTGCAAAGTATTTGTAAAAAAAATTGTGCTTCTATATTATATAGGTTGATTAAAGACTTCATTTTACACTAAAAACGCCTGATTCTTTGATTTATCATTTATCACAAGGGAATGCAGCGTCTATATGCCAGTGCTCATTAGCGGAAAAGTTTGAAACGTCAAAAGTATTGAAGAAACTTGTACGCCCAATACAATTCTTTGTTAATACGAAGGAACAGTTTTTATTAGGGTTTTAGAAAACTTCTTAAAAATTATACTCATCAGTTGTGCTTACGCAAATTGTTACCAAAGTTAAACGCCGATGCATAAAAGAAACTATTTTACGTCAATTATTCTTCTATTAAATAGTAGAAATAACGTAAAGGGATGTAAGTGGATGTAAAGGGATGTAAGTTAAGGGAGAATGTAATAGTAAAACGTAAAAATGGAAAGTCTTCAACTATTCTCATTCAGTCCTACTACTAAAGTTTGCGATATACACTGACATGTTCTATGGCTTCAGAATCCAGAATTTAAATTCTTCATGTACCAGGAGGGGCTTGTTCAGCTAGTAAATAAATTAAAAGTAACTGAACCGGAAGTACACAAGTTTATGCCAATAAAAATGTGACGAGTATCTAAGCTTAATGCAGGATAGTTAGCGGGGTTGGCCTAGTGGTTCAAGTAGTTGATAGTGCTTAGTAAACTGCCTCAGTTTATCTCCACTAGCCAGCATGAGAACGGGGGTTCAAAATCCCCCGATTAGCAACAAAAAAACTTCACTGTTGGTTTTGTCCTTAAGGAATTACCTCTGACTTTGTGTATGTCCGTATCTCCGTGAACTAGGCATACACAGACAGAGGATATAGAAATTAGCCGATAAGTTTCACAACAGTCTTTGTCAGAATTGAGAAGACTGCCCTCATTTGCATAGAGTCACCTGCGGTTATCAGGCGAAAGCTACGGCCTTACCTGATTTTAGGTTGGTGTCTTCCTTTTGTGGACTAGGCCCATGTTACGGATGGCTATGTTACGGATAGTCTGTTGTGTTCGCTTGATGACAACATCTATGCTCATGAGCACCTTACCATTTCCCTATCTCTCTTTTACATGATGACCATCTGCTTTGCGGGAATGTAAAATAAAGTCCTTTTTCCTTTTTTTTTAATGCAGGATATCCACTAAAGAGAGTCTACATTGCTCCACGTTAAAAATCTATGCTATCTTAGCTATTTTTGGTCCTGTACGTCATAGGAAAAGAGTGCTTTTGACCATAAAATTTTGACATTGTTAAATAACTTAATGTTAAAAATAATTTACAAAAGCATGCACTCTACTTTACCTAACATACCTTGACTTAACTTGCAAGTTGACGTTGAAAATAAATGGCGTCAGCGTGCAAATTTGATTATACAAGTATTATTGATATCGAACATAATTTATCTAAACTACGTCGTTTTGAACTGTTACACAAACAACTAGGCAGTTCAAGATTGTGGCACCTGAAATGACGTTATTTTAAAGCACTATAAAACATAGCGGAAAAATTCAAGGAACATCGTCAACGGTACAGTCCGTTCGGAAGAAAAGCAACGTGTGCATTCAAAATTTTCAAACCAAGTAGAAGTTACGATGGCAAAGCAACTACTTCTCCAAGTTTTCTGCGTTATACTGCTTCTTAGCCTTCAAGGTAAATTGTAAACATAAAATAGCCACTTAACAGGTTTAGGACATTTTTGCGCTATAATTTCAATTGTGCGTTCAATTAAATGTGGTGTTGTTGTCGGCACGTGGTAACATCAGATAGGTCGCTCTCCCGTGTATGTACGATAATAGAAGAAATCGATAAATTTTACATGGAAATGTGTAGAAGCTAAGATTCGTATGAGCTGCTACTCATTTTTTAACTATTTGAGACAGAACTGAATTATAAACATTAGTAGTATACCAACCACAAAAATTGCTACATCTATTTTCCCCCATGTGCTTTAGTCATGTGAGAGCCACTGTCTCTCTCCTGTCTCCACCCCCAGCCTGAATTCGAGATTGTGGGTTCGAAACCCATAGTCCGACGTAGTTTTTTGCAAAGCAAAATTTTTGCTAATGGCTTTCTTTTGGCTTGAACTTTTGCTCGTAATTTCAAGCTTAGGTAATATATTGAGCCTCGACAAAATTCTAAATAGTCACAACTTGTCTTAAATACTTGTTAGTTTTTTGCAAAATGTAACCGGTATTTTGATTTTGCCGCTTCATGACAACATAAATGCTAACAAGCTAATTCCTAATCATATATCCTACCTCTCGTTGTATTTTCACTTCCGTTAAAATAACTGATGGTTTTTTGTAAATTAAACTATTATCATGGTAGTAGAGCTCAAAAGCATCTTTGAATAAACAAATAACGTCATTTAGTAGTCCATTGTACTGTAAAAGCCAATAGAATAATTATAAAAACACATAATTATCTAAATCTTTAATAAAAGAGCCCTCATCGGTCATTGCAGGGCTGTCCAAAATATTTACTAAAAAACCCCTAAATATTTATTTAAAAACTTACTTAAAACGTTAAAATATTGACTCTAATATTTATTATAATTTGAAATATTTCTTCTTAAATTCCTCTAATTTACATTATGAAACTTTGGAGGAGATATTTTTATATTTATTGTTTGAGGAAATATAGCGTCAATATGCATATACAAGTGTGTTCTAAATACCATTTGACATACTTTGGTCAAATACGGCCAGGTATTAAAAAAATTTTCGAAATGTTGACGTTTACTTTACAATTTTACTTAAGTAAATTTGTTCTGTAGGGTCAAAAATCTGCATTAGAAATAAGAGGGCTACTTGTGCCGACCTTAGTTGCCGGACATTAATTTAGTGGTTAAACAACAAAGAAAGAGCTAATAAACCGGTGCTATCTAAAAACCGGTGGCTAAAAAAATAAATTCAAAAATTAAAAATAGTTAATCTTACATTTTGATTTTTGAAAATGTTTCTTGTGTTGCATTTAAAAATAAACCTAAAATAAGTTTTTGCAAAATTACTATATCAAGGCAGTATAACAGAACCATTTGAAGACAAGTAAATAAATCAATACGATATGTTTTACACCTGGGTATTTGGGTTCCGTTTTTAGACAATAACCAGTTACTTGGTGCAATTTTATAATTTGCTAAAGGGTTAAATGAACTTAAACAATTAAAAACAATTATTGTCATATTTTTTGTTTAAAAGTATATGGTTTTTCATTAATTTAGAAAGTGTGCATTTAAAAAATTTAAAAAATGTTACAATTATATTTCAGGTTAAATTTTGCAGGTTTTACACGAAATAATTAAAGTTTTATGCAAAAATTTGCCAAAACCCCGAAATAAGTAAATTAGTAAATTTAAGTAAATATTAGAATTTTTAATTTTCTCAAAATATTGAAAACATTTAAAATATTGATAAAAAATATTTTGGACAGCCCAGGTAATTAGGACACAACAGCATTTTGCTTCAAACAAAACAACAATAATATTTTGTTTTACTTTTTGGGGAATTCGAATAAAAAAAAAGTCAAAATCCTGATAACCAACTTTCGAATTTTTTTACTCCTAAACATTTTACAAGCTCAAGAGCAATTTTTTGAAACTTAGGACAACAACACTGACAGACAGACGGATAGGAAAAGCGTGCACATAAAGTAGCGACGCCGTTATGGCACTCTGCTGTACGTAAAACCCGTGTAGATTACTGCACAAAACACACTTAACGTCAAGGGTTGGAGTGTAGGTGGTGGAAGTAGAAAATCCCATTGGTCGATATGATTACATTAATCGGTTAACATTAGGTCAATTAGTTAGATTGTTAGAGTGTGGCTAAACCAAAACCTAATTGATTTTTTAAAAATTTGCATAGCATACCCCATTATTTTTGGACACATATGCAGCTTACTCCCCAAACCATGCGACCCGGAAGACGCCCGAGACTGTTGCTTATGGTACGGCCAGAAGCGAGGTTTCTGTTTGGCTGATGGAAGCGCAGGTTGTTCAATGGTTGGTTAGGTAATGGAATTTTATCAAATGCAAATAAAGGTGACTTGTTTCCACAAAAATTCGTCATTGCCTTGAAAATTGAATTTGAACTTATTAATTCGATACATTGATATGAATATCTCATATTACTTGAATGATAGTAGAAGCATTGTGTGAACAACATATTTCGACATGTTTCTGAACAGAGGTTAAATTGGTCAATACTTCTATTGTTAGTCATACATACAGATAAACACTTGGTATATAAAGTCATCTTCAACTTCAAAAAATGTTTCTTTAAAAATTCATACTGTTGATAGTAACGAGTCACTCTCAATTGGTTGACTCCGATATTCCAACCGGATTGTTCTCCCCAAAGTTGTGTATGTGCACTAACCAATTTAATGCGCATTTTCATATCGTTGTTGCATCTCCCGCCGTCGTAACTCCGCCAACCCTTGTAGGCCAAGTGATTAGAGCCTTGAGCTCTAGCCATGGACGTGTAGTGAGGCCGTTTTCTTTCCCTTAACGTTTCCCCCCACCTTAGGTTAGTCATTTAGTTAGCATTCAGCCCCTAGGTTATTGAAGCATGAGTTAGCTTAGGAGCGGGCCCTCAGTCTTTTCCAGCTCCTCAAGAGCTTCAGTCACTTTGTTAGCGACTCCAGTAGTCAGTTGCATTATTGATACAATAAACGATTTATTGTATTTTCTGTGTCTTAGCATTGAGTTCATTAGAGGTCATCGGGGTCAGAGCGTTCCGAATTGGTCATTTTGGAGGCTACGAGCCAAGGAAAGCCAGCCGAGGATATTGTTTAGGAGTGCTTTGAGCGGTTTAGCAGCGATTGCAGCCGTCAGTAACGCTTTAGACGGACACGGGTTCGAGTCCCGGTGTCGTCAATATGAAAGTGGTTTTTTTCCGAAAGGTTTCCCACTCCCCTTGCACAAATGGAGTATTGGAGCCTAAAACCCGTAGTTCGGGGGGAAGGACCCTTTCCCTTTAACTTGGGTAAGTGCCGAGATCGAATCTTGGCAAGCACACAGAAAAAAGTGGTGGTGTGGTAGTGGTGAGTGGAAGCCTGGAAACGGTCGTGGAGGGTGGGTTTGGGTTGGTATGCAAAGAAACAGGGTTCAGTCTCTGCCTAAGCAGATTTTCCTCGGTGGTCACCCCCAGTTCTCTCTAACAGTTTTCTCTGTTCAGCAAAAAACTTTCAGCCTCAATACTCGGAACTTCCAAGTCAACTCACAGGCTCATACCATCCTCCCCAATTCACTTAGCACAAGCGCAAGCACGTTGACCAGGCCATAGGCAAATGTCGAAGAGCAAGAAAAAAACTCCGCCAATCGATGCTGTTTTTCGAGGCTGATGACGAAAGTACACTGTTTTTAACTAAGCCCGTGGCCATAGCGGTGCTAGATATGTTACGTATACTCTAAATAAAGCGTACATTGGGAAAAGTGCGTGATTGTTGAGATCGTGCAATATCTCATGGAAAAGCCTTGTTCAGAAACAAAGTTGCGGAGTCGAAGAAGTTAGTATTCTAAAAAGTTCAAAGAAAAGAAGATGAAAAAGAATTTTTTATTACTAAAACGTTTCTAAATTAAAGGTCAACAATACAATTAAATACCGTTAAATTAAAAACATGTTATGCAACAAAAACTAGTACATGTGTGCTACTGTGAAAGAAAAGATACGAAATTGTTTATCTCAAAACATCAAAGTCGTTTTTATTATGTGTTGTTATATTTACAATACTAAATAATAAAATGCAGCTTGACTAGAAATTAATAGCCCTGCCTAAACACAATGAAATACGCTATTACACTTGATTGGAAACGTTCCGTATTTATGGTCACAAGATTTTACTATGCAAGACTTGTCTTCTAACTTGCATTGAACTTTACAAACTTTATAGCATAGGGCCTCATCGTCGTATAGTTTGTAGAAAGCATCAACTATTAATAAAAAAAACAAAAAATCAACAACACTTGTTTCCTAACTTTAGGTTTCGGTTTAGTTTTAGTTTAATCTAGGATTTCTAAACTATAAAACTAGCAAATAGTTCTACTTCCCAATAATAATTTGAGATCAAGACGCTTAATTGTCTGTTTTTAGTAAATTTGCAAAACCTCCAAATGTGTTACCTTATTCAATAACATTACAAAATTAGAGAAAATATTTTGAAAAAAAAAGTAAAACTAGCGTTATTTGAGATTCCCGCTTAGCGGGTGGTCAACATGTAAGGAAGTGGGGACGGGATATAATAGGAATAAGGACTCGTCAGCATGCATGTTTTCAAATATGATAAGTCTTCAGAATTCTCTCAAAGTCTCAGGAAAACCTTATTGAACACTCTATATCCTCTGACACTGCACCCTAGTTACAAAGAGACGTGTATACACGGTCAGAGATAAGGCAAAACTTAAGGGGAAACCTTTAGCAAAGACTGATACAGCTGATTGAAGATTTGAACCTACGTTCACACGCTGCCTATTGAGAAAGACAGAATTTCTAAGCACTAGGCCAACTCAATCATGCAAATAATAATTAACAAATCTTTAAGTAAAAAATTTTATACACATTTTGAATATACGGATAGCCCAATATCTTGCTCAAATTTTCCAAAATTCATTTAGCTTGTTTGAAAGTAAGAACGATGATAGCGATGGCGAGTAGTCCCAAAAAGTGTTTATGTGCCATGATTTCCAGCTCAAAGTCTGATGTTTTTTTATTGTTTTTATGTTTTTCATGATTTGCTACAACCCCCTGCAGGCGGTGGCCTATGAGGCTCGAGGGCGCGCTCTAGCCACCCACTAGGGGGCGGGGGAGCCCTATGCCCGATGTCCTCACGCCAATTCGGGCCAAAGTTGTGTGGGAAATCCCAGTAGGAAAACCACACACATGAGGACGAAGGCAGCCGTGGGATTCGAACCCACGAGTGCTGTGTGGAGAATGCGATGCACTAACCACTAGACTGTGGCGGCTACCTTCAAAGTCTGAAGTGGAGTTGTTTTGAAGAGTGATTGATATCATAAATGCCAAATTTTGTCACAGGCAAACGGGATATCAACAAGAAATATTTTCGTTACCTAGCGCATTAATAATATGAAAATGAGCGGTCATACAAGGGTTCTGCGCATGCAAAGTGAAAGTCTAACTCACTTTGCTCATTTATCATTACTGCTTGTGGTTTGCTAATTTAAATTAGAACATAAAAATTTTGAAAAAAAATGAGTAAAAAAAAATGAGTACTATCTTGACATCAAAAGCACACATACGCTGGTAATCAATTATTGCTTAAGTCAAATCGACTTAGGTACATCATAGGCAACATGTCTCGTGTTTTTTATTCTGACCGATATATTTGCCAAAATTGTAATTGGGCAATTGCATGGTATTTCGGTTAGATTCAAATAAAGGGCGCAGGTTTAAGTAGAAAACATTGTTGTGCCAAACTACCCAGTAACATTCTACTCCTTCTGGTAACCAAAACTGGGTTTAAGCAGACTACCTAGAAGTAAAATATAGAATGACATTTAGACTCAGCTTTCAAAGTGTACACCCTTCATTCAAATCCATCTACTATTTTTCAAAGGTAATGCAGCAATCGGTATATGGACTTTTTTTTTAACTTTTCGCGGCATTTTGTACTCATTCCGGAATTTTAGACATTATTTAAAAATTTGCCGGATTTTGTTTTATCCCGAACCGATATTTAAAACATCTTTTGACCTTTTACCCGAATTTAAACCAGTTTTTGACCAATCATCGGCATCTTTTACTCAAACTGGTATTTAGGCAAACCTTTGACCATATACTGATATACCATTATTTTGCAGATTCTTTGACAACAGGATTTAAGATCCAACAATAGGGATTAAACCATCGTTCGACTTTTCCGGTAAATTTATCTCAATTTTACTAGAATAGACCAAAGCTGAGGTAGGTACCTCTCCTCTTGTATTTTGCACATCTTGCCCATTGGTAATAAACGATCCTATATTGTGGTTTAAAGAGATTGAGTTTGACACTCCTCCAGAGCAGACGTTGAAGTTAGAAGCTCTTCGAGATTATTGATCTTTGTTCACTCCCAATTGTTTTAAATGTCTAAACTGATTAGATCTCATACGTTGCCTTATTTTCCTAGTTCAAACAGTAAAAGAGGTGTTTCTTTCCCGTTAAAGGGGGATGAAAGGTGAACTAAAGGTTCATCAAATGAAGACATTTCCACCAAACGTCACTCCGAACAAATGAAACTAATCCTGGAAGAATTTCAGAAAAGTCGCCCGGTTTAGAAAAACTAAATTTTGCTGAATTTGGTCACTACGTCAACAGATAACTCGTTGACGAAGAGTTTGAAAAGGTACGTAAAGAAGCAATCCTATCCATTGTAATCATTCACGGTCTTCCGGAGAAAGCCGGTGAAAGCATGAGCGACTTGGAGAAAGCAACATCTAATCTCTTAACCACAATTCAACTCCCAAACTTGGACTACAGAGTTGTTCGCAGAATTGGAAAAGCGGTCAGTGAAAGATCACGGCCAGTACAATTGAAACTTGTAGGGCAGAAGGACAAGGCTGCATTATTTGAGAAGACAAAAGTGCTGAAAAACACTACGGCAACAAAAGGCATCTATATCCAACCAGAACAAACGCTGCGCGAAAGAAATCAAGATTTTATTTTAAGGCGGGCTGGCCGAATTTGGAAATCCGAGAGTCCTGGATTGAAGTTTTATATTCGAAACGGTAAAATGAAAATAGTGGACAACGGCGGTGAGACATTTTTTTCGGTGACTAACGACTCAAATTTGGAACAACTAGTGGACGGTGAAGCACGCTATTTTTTTCCGTGATGGAGCCATGCAAGAAGTTTAAAAATAATTTAATAATTTTTTTTTAAATTAGAAAAATTTTCACAAGTTTTTTTAGGTTTATTCAGTACCAAAGAATTGCTGCTCAAAAATGTATTGCAATGTTAAGTTAGATACAAATTTCATTTTAAAATTTTAGAACTTTTAGCCCTATTGTGAAACGTAATTGTGAATTGTCTACAAGAATCTCTTACAGGGCAGTCGGAAGAAATGTGCTGTCATGAATTCCATACTTAGTGAATTAAATCTCAAAACTGTTTTGTACGGACTACTTGTGCATTCTTATTTTAATCTTTCAGAAGCATCTCTTTATATCGTATGTAACATTTCCGCTCCATAGGCCACGGGTCTTAGGGAGAGTTACGAAAGTTAAATAAAAAAATAAAAAAAATAAAAAATAATATTGTGGTTTAAACAGAATAAATTTAGCCAGGATAGATAAATTATATTACAAAAATAAGTCACGAGTGGGGCACCGATTGGGATAAACACGATCGAAGGCTTTTGGCAATTAAATGCCACTCCTTTTAACGAAAAAAAAACCGTATTTGTTTCCCAAAAAAAATCAATCAATCAATCAATCAAATTGGTTCCAATTCAGTATTAATTTTGTCATTAATTAGATGCCATATAGAGTGCTTGCGATTGTTGTTGGGTGCTTGAACATTTGAGTTAAAGGATGAGATGTTTTAAAATTATTAAAGGAAACCAGTAATTTTAAAGTACAGTTACTAGAACCTCGGAAAGTACATTGTATGGTAGAAGGATGACACTAGTATTTTAAAAGGCTTTTTGTTAGAGGTAGGAACAGTTAAAGTACAGAAGATTCCCATTTTGTAAAGTACAAGGTTAAAATTTTGTCCAAAACGGTTGGCCAAAAATTGATGGTAGATTTTTTTTGCAATCGTATGTTCAAATCCCACCGCCTTCTGCGTCCACATGTCTGAGGTATTTCAATCGGGTATTTTCTTTCCTTTCCCGACTTTGTGTGAGGACATCGAGCAAAGTGCAACCACTCTAATAGTGCATGTCTGGTGCGCGCAGTCGAAGAACAAAAGCTAACGCCTGTTTATAGCAAATCATTAAAAAAAAGTAACTTTAACTGGATCTATTTTTAAGAAATTTGTTTATTTCATGGTAAATGTAGCATGAGACTTTCAAAGCAACACAGTAATATTTTTTATAGCCTTCTGAGTTTGATTTTGTCATTTTAATGCACTTGCAAAGTTGCGCATAGACATATCTGCACTTGACGTTTTGCATAGTATTTGGCCAGTGGAAGTTCTACCTGTCGCAGACATATTGTCGCCGACACAGCCCGTTATATTGTACTTGCACTCTGTAAATTTTTGTGTTAATTCTTATGTTTGAATCAGAGCAGTACTAATAAGTTTTGGATTATTAGACTTGTTAATAGAAAATAAGTCTAATATTTTAGTCCTGTAATTCACTTACGTGATTCTTTCTTGATCCGTAATTTCACTAATGCTCGCTTGATGCACGAGCGTAGAGATTTCTTCCTGCAAAAATAACAATTGCAGCACCGACCAAATACGCGACAATCAGAATGCCCAAAATTTCGCTCATTATAAAAAAAAATAATTGAAAGTAGGTATTTTATTTCAAAAAATAGAAGCCTATATTTGTGAAGCGTCTTGCTCCTGGATCTACTAACATTCAAAAAATTACAAGCTATTTGATTAGGTAGTGAAATAAAAGACAATGGCTTTAATTTTTGCTATGCTATACTATTCAAAGTTCAAAATATAGCAGAACAATTGAAAAGAATTCTTGGCACAATATTACAAATTTAAATTTTCCCGATATAACCTGCATAATGACTATGCCCATTAGTTATGTTTGATGCATCCAAAAAATTTAGTTTGACAACAACCTGCCTTATATATAGTATAATAACCGCAATTTAAGCCGCTTGACAGGCATTTCAAAGACATTAACGTTTAAGAAATAGTATAATCTAAACACTAAATCTAATCAAGAGCGTGTGAGTGTCTGAGTGTTTGAGTTTTCACTTTGAGTTCCTAAAATCTATGGTTCCGCTATACTAATTAAACAAAAATTCATAACAAAAATTTATAAAATACAGATTAATCCGATAAATTGTAATAATAAAATAAAATAAAATAATAAAACAAAACAATTTCAAAAATTTGATGGTAGAACGCTAAGACCAGGTCTTATTAAAAAAATTTAAATTTCTTAGATTTTTTTTTAAATCTTTTTTAAAATGCCCACTTAGCACGTTAGAATGTTAGAATTGCAAACTTGTAGTAAGGATGGGCTTTACCAATGCTGACCCAAAATTCTCACGAGAAACGAATAGTACAAGTCGGAGACCCCTGTGAAACCCATTTTCGTTTTTAGTAAGCACAAAATTTGTTAAAAATCGACCAAAGAACTCCGGGCTTGGAGTAAAATTTCAACAAATTGAGAACAGGGAGATAAATTTGGAGTAAATAAAATTATTTGACAACAGAAAAGGCAAAAGCTATAAATGGAATACATATTATTTATTTTCCAGTAATCCAACTTGTACAGAAAGGTAAAGAGTCTTACAGGCTCTGTACAATTATTATGTTATAAAATAGTTTATGCAATCTCATTCAAAAGTTGCTTATTAATTTTGCGTAAGTTGTAAATTGAGTTTACGTAAGGAAACTGCGACTGCGACATAACTGTTATGCTAAACTTTCGCAGCTTCGAGTTCTGATTCAGGCATTCGAATGACGTTCGTTTTTAGTAATATAAAATTCAGAGTCATACAGTATTTTCAACTACACCATTCCTAGGTTCTACACTTTTAGAAACAGGAAAAGTTCCAAAACTTCTTTCGTAGGTAACTTTGAGGAAACAATACAACAATGGAAAAACTACAACTATTTCAATTGTTATTTTTGGCGCTGCTTCTCAACTTATGTAAGTCTAGTACAACTTAATTAAGAATTACAACTCAAACAAACCAACGCAAAAGAGGGAAAGTAATGTAACTTTTTGGAATGTTACAGCAGATTATATGTTACAGTGCTCGTATTTTGTGTTTAGGTTATGTTGCTGTTGCAAAAGACTGCAGCACTCTAAGCTGTTCTGGTTCAGCAGCCCTTGATTGTTGCCGTGAAAATCACTATGACAGGGTAATCTGCAAGGATGGAGTTGTAACATGTGCCTAGCCCGTGACACTTTTGTTTTCATGTTTAACCGATATGAAATAATAAACACCTTGGGTTCATGCAGAATGTCTTTTGCTTTTTGTATTTAAAGTTGATGTCTTACCTAAGGTCGTTAAGGTCGTTTGATGTTCTTATTTATCTAAATTTAGGTTTGCATGAAAATAAGTTAAAAAGTGGAAGTTGTAATAAAATGTTTAATTAAATTTAATTGTAAAAAGAGAGAAAGGAACGTTATTAGACATTCCCGCTCAGCGGCTGGTCAACATATAATGGATATTATATGGATATTACGGGATATGGAAAGAAAGACTCATTAGCATGTATGTATGCAAAGGAGTATCGTCTTCTAAATTCTCACAAGGCTACTAGGAAACGTATCGGTTTTACTTATGTTCTGTCCGTGTATGCCTAATCACATAGATACAGCAAACAAAACGTCAGAGGCAAGGTAATTAGTTAAAGACAAAACCAACAATGAAGACTTATGTGGCTGATCGAGTGACTCAAACCCCCGTTCTTAGGCTGGCTAGTCGGGAGAGAATGAAGGTTTAACCCACTAGACTAACACAATCAACTCTAGATCAAACTATTGTTTATTGTACTTATAATAGTAGACTTTCCAGATCACGTGTAGTATGCTTAACACACGCATAATTTAGACATACCTATAACAATGTTAACCACATTTGTAATAATGTTTGGAGAAAATATTAAATGCTTAAAGGATTGAAATCGCAGAATATGCAAGTAAGGCCTGGCTTGGTCTACTTGGAGTAAACTTCTTTGACCTTCATGATCAACATAATTTAATAGTGGCAGTAGGCATTAGATATTGGCATTGAAGTTCTGAAAACTTTAGTTTTAATAAAAATGATTCTAAAATAATTTACGTCCAAATGCGGGCTTGTTTGGCTTAATCAATGTTCTCTTATTTAGTCTTTAGTGTTTGGTTCTAATTCAAGAAAAGGACATATTTAGGCTATCTGCTGCATAATTTATTTCCGGGCAGGATTATTTGGTTAAAATCTAATTAGACTCTCTTGTATGTAGCATATGATCT
>JAQFYP010000942.1:0-18304 GCA_034694865.1 Bilobella braunerae | reverse complement strand
TGGCTAGAGCGCGCCCTCGAGCCCCATAGGCCACCGCCTGCAGGGGGTTGTAGCAAATCATACAAAAAAAAAAAAAATAGTCTTTGTCAGAATTGAGAAAACTACCCTCGTTTTCAAAGTCACCTGCGCTTATGAGGCGAAAGCTACGGCCGTACATGATTTGCGGTTTGTGTCCTCCTTTTGTGGACTAGGCCCGTAAAACAGCGGATAGTTACAGATAGTCTGAGAGTCCTTCCCTACAAAATCCCTAGCCTCTCCTTTACATGTTCACTCTCCGCTCTGCAAAAATGTCAAATTGCGCTCCTTTATCAACAATTAAAAAAACTATACTTGGATTAATTTAATTAACTAATTTTTTAAGATCGGAAATATATGTTTTCTGACGCACTTATTGTATGTTAATTTTCTAATATTTAATTCCCAATTGCAATTGGATAATTGGGATTTACAGTAAAACACCTAACTATTGGAAATGGAGTTTTATATGAACGATGGAGGCTTCATTTATGCTGCACGCAACAATGAAATCCAAATATCATAAAAGCAATTCCTGATTAGTTAATTGTGATTACTAATAAACAATTGATAATTACGTTTTAAAGTTGCGTTTGCATATAATGAGGTTTATTCATTGCTATCCAGTAGCCAATTATAAATTCTAAAAGGCTTAAATCGAATCCCAATCTGGTTAATTCCAATTATAAATTAAAAAAAGATTTTCAAAAAAAATTTGACAAGACACTAGAATCAAAATTTGAACTAGAATAGTAATAGTAATATACATTAGTTAATCTATACCCGTTTCGGATTCCTTCATAACTTGTGGTGGATTCTCATATCCTACAGGGTAACGGTTAGTCAGAATGTATAATACTTACTGCCGCAATTGGGACCGCAGCCGACAAAAGCGAAAACATTGTATGTATGTATAAGAGGGAGCTCACTACCGATGAAATAGGATAGTGAGACTCAGGCAAAACAAAAACATTAAAACCTAACATTCAAACTGACAGATAACGTTATCTACCTATGCACAGTTGTTGAGAAGCCTTTTCTCCTTGGCACAAATTAAAAAAACTCACTTCCGTAATTGTAATTCAATACAAAAATTAGAAACTAGTTTTAAATTATTTTTAATAGTCTGTAAAAGTTTATTATAAAGTATTAGACTAAGCTTGTAAATTAAGGTACCCATTTGAACAACGCTTCTAATTCAATTTAATTCTGGCCGCTGCGGAAATTGTTGTACAAGTTCTGTTGAATGTATTAGCTAAAATTTTATGCTAAAAAATTTGTGCTAAAAATATTAATTAGGCTTTTGAAAATGAAAGTGATTAGTGAAAGTTTATAATGGATGGCGAGCTATAGACTCGAGATAGCTAACTAGGAGTTAAGAGAGGAGGAAATGTCAATGGAGTAGTTCAAGTGGCAGAGCATCTCCTCACCGGATCGGAGTGGTAGTGGGATCATACCGCACCCATAGGTGCACATATTCAAAGAGTACATGCTCTATCCTCTCGTGCTTTATTTTCTTTCACTTTTCCAAAGGCTTAATCATTTCATACTCAATACTCTTGAGGACAGAACTACTCTTTGTATATTAGCCCTTCTTTCGCGAATCCTCGAGTATGTCCATTTTTCCGCATTCCTCTGGCGGCGGACAAAATTTGCGTAGCAAGTGGCAGTGTCTTTTCAATGTGTAATTAAATTGAAACTATTATAGTGGTTAATGATAGTTTTGAGTAGCCGTGATTCAAAAACTAATTGTAGGTGGCAGCCCGTGGCAGCTAAATAGGTTCATTTTACAATTAAAAATGAGAATTTTGTTACGACTTCACAAGCTAACGTGGAACTTCGGGGAACATTGCAACAAAATTTTTCCTAATACTATTAAATGTAAACTCTTAGGTTCAATGTTCGCTCACATGTATAGGTTGAGTAGAGATGAGGTAGGTTGAGGTAGGTTGAGGTAGAGTTGTATAGATGAGATGGTTCACCATCTCATCTCGTATAAACATATTTGGAACGTTATTATATACTTTTAAAATTTGCATAATCAAAGTGTTGAAATTTAAGACCTCAATTTAAGACATCCATGGAAGCCATAGGAACCACTGTGCTATAGTTACAACCCATCCGTAAAGTTTCTTGATCTGCTAAGTTCAGTCTTGAGGATTGTAAAAATATAAACGTTAGCAAAAAATTAAAAAAAATCAGCTATTTTAATTTTGATTATTTTTCTCTTGAGTAGCACAATTGAAATTTTTGAGAACTAGTTTGTAAGTACTAGGTACTAGGTTAGCAATGCAATTACAGCGGAGGATCAAATGGTCATACAAACAATAACTACGGGCCTAAAAGTAACGCTACTAATATGACAAATTAACGGACTATTTAACATCGAAATTTGTGCTCTTGAAATTTAGTGAAGTTTCAAGTTACTGCTGGCACAAAACTCGCTTGCTCTGCAAGAAAGTACGAAAGTAAAAGAAGAAGAGGCTAAAGGACAAAGGAAATGCCAAACCGTTTTTTTTTCTAATCGAATGAATCTGTGCAATAACCTAGCTCCCTATATCGCGCTAGTATCTCTGACAAAGTCATCCGTCCAAATTGTCCAAATGCAGCAAAGCGAGTCGTGAGGTTGCATGAACAAATTTGTCGGTGGATCATTGCAAAAAAGTGGGAAGTGAATTGTTCTATGTAACATATCATTTCTTATTGGGATTCGATGCTGACAATTCTCCAATACATCTCCATGCAGACTTTTTACGCTCGGTACAAAAGTGTTGAATAAACCCCCTTAAGAATTTAGAACTTTGACTAAAGATAACTTTTAAACCGTGGTTGGTCAGAGTAAAATGAATTGCAAATTTGTAACCGGCAATGAAGTCCGGATGGAATCAATATATTGCTTAGCATGCTTCCCAAGTCGTCGTAATGCCCAACCCCAATTCCAAGAAACCGTTTATCCTACAATGGTTCCTATTTTGTAATTTTTTTATGCTTTTTAAGGTTGCGGAGTGTACTCCAATGGCTTTACATCTGTCATTCCTAAATTTTAAATATTCATAATAACTTCTAAACTAATATGATTAGATTTGGTTAGAATTAGAAAATATTGAGCTTATGTGACTTGGTTCCTACTGTGCAACTGTTCAGTGACTGGCTATTTTCTAAAGTTAGCAAAATGTTGAGGAAAGGAGGGTGAAACATTCTGTGTAGGAGTGAAGGCCAGTTTTTTGGCTCAAAATTGTCATGGCTAAGGTGAGTGAGTAAGGAAGGGTTGATCGATGGTCAACCAGGAATGCACAACTTTTATGAGTCGCTTTCAAATACATTCTGTACGGGATAGAGTAAAAACATAATGTTTTTATATGTTGCTGTGTGAATTCTAAAAGTCAAAAGTTGTTTGTGGCAAGTTTATTACAATGAAACTAATTCAGAAAAATATTAAAAGTATTATATAGTTACTTTTCATTATTATAACATATCATTTCTAAATGATCTTGAAATAAGGTTGGCCAGCTCTCAAAAAATTACTTGATTTTTAAAATTTTAGAAGTTTTATTTTTATTTTTTAGATGTTATTTGAAAATCATGTTATTTTAAGCATATCCGGTTAGCTTTAGCTGTAGAAAAATACTGGAGACCAACCTGCAAGTTAACCCTAAACAAAATAAATATATTGTAAAAATTTATACTGAATTAATATCTAACCTCAACTTATTTTTCGACCTTTTAACAATGCCAAACTCTAATCTCAAATTTAATCTCAAGGATAGCCTAAAAATAAAAAGTACAAATACAAAATAAAATACTGTAAAATAAAAAAACGTTTTTGCAATTCAAGAAACTGCAATCTGCTTGTTTGTGAAAAAAAATTATAAGCTGCCTTTCCCTAATCCAGGTTAAGCACTACTGACCGCGAGTCAATTCCTTAAAAATCCAAAACGGAATGCATATGAAAGATTTTGAACGCTTGAGATTCATTAGTATGAATCTCTTTATAAGTTGAGAATCTCAAATCCATCATTACCTTTCACGATAATTCAGTTTTCGATAATTTCCGTGGTAGCATTAGCATTCAATTCTCATAACTTCACTTTGTTAACGCTAATGGTTGACGATAACGACAAAGGCTATCGTTAACAATCGACTAAAGACTAACAATCAATTCAACTAACAGGAATTGAAAATTGATAAAATCTAAGCGCTTTTTAATGATCCAATACTGAAACAATTGTAGCTGCAAGTGAGTGAATGAGAATTGACATATTTCAAAACTTTGTTTAAATAGTGGAATCAGAGTATTACTGTCAACATTCAGTGCGTTTGAAAAACAATTCTGTTTTAGAGAAATCTATATAAATTGGGCTCTTCTGAGGAAGTTAACAAAAGACATTTGTGCTTCTCAGCCCTTTAAAATGAGCGCAAATATGAATAAAGAAGAGGGAACCAAGGAAACCAACTTCTACCATGGTTCAAGGTGGCGACTTTTCTACAGCGCTTTTGCAGTAAATCTCTCTGCTATGAGTGTTGGAATAGTATTCTGTTGGTCGGCCACTGCGATTCCCGATATAAAGAAAAATGACTTGACTTTTCCTCACATGGAATCCATGGAAATTGGTTGGATAACTTCCTCGGCAATGGTTAGGCAAATGTTTAATAAAAAGTATTCACTTACTAATACTGCTAATAATAATTGAAGGCAAACAAGCTCGTCCTAGAACAGAAGGATTTTACTTCTAATTTTTCCTTGAATAGTCTTGTTTGGCATTTCTTTAATACGCTCAGTTTTTTAAAGCAAAGGAGCGCTCCTTTGCTATCCCTTTTCATTCTTGTAAAAAAAATATTTTTTTTAAAGATGTATAGTTATAGTATAAAAGTATATAATGTATAAACAGGGTGCCCATTTAAAGCGCTTAGAGGCAGTATGAAGCAGAGAGTTTGTGCGTGAAAATCAAAACTCTTTAAATTCCTTTCATTTTCAAAAAAGTTTTCCAACGCAATATCTCATATCATTTAAAAATTTCAACGTCAAATTTTATTAAATAGAATATCAAGAATATAACAATAATTCATCATTTACTTATCAATTTAGTTATTTAGTTTTACACAAAGACTGATTCTCCTTTACTAAACTACATCACAACGAAACTTTAGTTAGGTGCTGCAATGGTGTGCCCCATAGCTGGATACGCTATGCAAAGGTTCGGCCCACGGCGAAGCATGCTACTACTCGCTGTACCACTACTTCTTGGTTGGATGCTTATGGCTCTTGCAAAGGGTTTTTGGATGCTGTTATTAGGAAGATTTATTACCGGTAATTTCAATAACTCTAAATAATCAATTTTATGCAATTGGCGCGGTTGCAACCTTAACCTTCCTGGAAACACAACACTGTAAAACCAGTTTTAAGAGCTAACCGACAGAGCGTATTTATAAGCAAAAACAATGCTCTATGAAGTGTTTTACTTACTTATGGACTTTAACTCTACAAATACTTTGGTATGCCATTAGGATTCTGTTCCTCTGGCATGGCGGTGGCCATCCCTGTGTTTTCAGCCGAAACTGCAGATGTCGAAGTTCGTGGTCTCCTGGGATGTGCTTTTAAAATTATGTGCACTGTTGGTGCCTTATATAGGTAACATATGTTTTATATTATATGGGTTATACGTAGTCAGTGCAACATAGTAAACATCGAATCACATCTTAATGTTATGTTGTGATTTTCAAAAACGTCCTTAGTTACACACTTGGAGCATGTGTTTCATGGCGTTGGCAAAGCGCAGCTTGTGGAATTTTACCACTCTTGTCTTGCTTTTTTATGCTGTTTGTACCTGAGTCACCAGTTGAATTGATCTCAAAAGGGAAACATGAGGAAGCTAAAAAATCACTAGCATGGTTTCGAAGTGCACCCTCCATAAATTTAGTCGAAGAAGAATACTACAGTGTAAGGATATAAAAAGATTTTTCAAACTATAATAATATACTTTTTGTGGGAAATAATACACTCATACATATAAAATCTTAATTTTCAATTTTTTAGATGCTTCAAGATCAGGCGGCTTTGAAACTTTGTAAATTTAGCTGGCGTGACTTCTTTACGACACGAATTCTAAGGCCAACCGGCATGTGCCTTGCACTGTTTTTAATAGTGGCATCTAGCGGAATTGGACCCGTGCTTAACTTCACTGTAAACATTTTCGAAGCCACTCATGTTACCAACGGTTTACTAGCATGTGTACTTGTTGGAGTAACTCAAGTGGTATGTCAACCGAAATTTAATTTCACAAATTTTAATTAATTGAATTCTGTTAAATGGTTTTAAAGTATATACCACTTATAATTTTTTATACAACGTGACGGAATTTTGACGAAAAAATGTGAACATAGAAATTTAAATGTACTTGGTTAAATGTTGGTGTAGATATTTGCGTGTGGTACGGCGATGTTTGTGGATCGCCTAGGCCGGCGTCCTCTGTTGATTTCATCAGCGTTGGGAATGGCATTTTGTGCATGCGCCATGGGCTGCTATTTGCGTTGGGGACATTTGCTTGATCAAAAATGGAGTGTTCTGCCCATTCCAATATTGTTACTCTACGTTATTGCGTACGCAATTGGACTGCAGCCAATTCCTTGGTTTATTATTGGAGAAGTTGTTCCGCCTGGAGCTAAGGGTAAGATTATTATTGTTAACTAGTCAAAAAGCTCTAAAATAGATTGCCTATACCTGGTGTTTTGAATAAAATAGAAATTTAAAACTTTTTGTGTAACCGTGCCCCCACCGCCTACAACTCTCTCGTATAAAATATCCTCTCTCAATAATAAGAAAAGAGCTCCATGCAACTCGTATATCTCACATCACTTACGCATTCCTAAAGTCGGCTATTATTAAACAGTTTTTTTTTAAATTTATAAAACTTACAAATTATAAAGGTTTTACAAATTTCGTAATTCAAAAATTATATATAATCAGATAACAAACATTTACAAAAAAAATTCCCATGAGAGGGAGTAATTAGAAGTTAGTTTCTTCTAATGAGGCGACGTGATTTGAGTAAGTCAATTAAACGGGTTTATGATTCTTGGAATTTTAAATTATATATTTTTTTGAATTTCTTACATTTAGGTTATACCTCTGCCATAGCAATTGCCTTTTACCGCGGACTGACCTTCGTAATTCTGCTATTTTATGACAAGATGGTGGAGTCAATAGGACAAGACACATGCTTTGGGCTATCTTCTTTATTTTGCATTCTTGGAGCAATATATATCTACTTCCGAGTTCCAGAAACTAAGCAAAAAACGTTGACAGAAATTCAAAAGAATTTTGAAAATTAAAAAACTATGTAATATACTATTAATTCAATTGATATGTCTTTGGCATCTGAAGCGTCAATTCATCGAAACCAGCTAAAAGACACAATTTTAGTGTGGCAAATATGGCATCTTTTCTCGACGCGTTCTTATTTGCAATTAATTTTTTTTACTAATAAACCAGAAATATAGGATAAATGAACCTTCAACATGGTAATGTAACATTTATGATTAAAGATTAAACTAATTTTATTTAAGGAGTAAAAGTTTAAAACTATTCTTCCTGATGAAAAATTGTCGTTTGTTATAATTTTTTTTATTGTTCAACGGACATTTTGGTGAACTTTAACTACAATTTTCTAAAAAGTATGATTTGGCATTCAAAGGTCATTTTCGGGTCGAGGGGTAAATTTGAGAAAAGTGTCCAATACAAATGTTTTTCCCCTTGATGGGATAAACAACATATGTAGAAATCATTTTCCATATTGTCATATAATGGAACTGGACGTTTGAACTCCCAAGGGGTGACTTCTGGTTAATCATACACAAATATGAACTGGGACGGAACTCAATGAACTACAAAACAGATTTGAGATATGTTGAGTAGATTCTGAGATAATCGTGATACTCTGACGGACAGACGGACAAACTCACAGACGGACTAACAGACAAAAGGACAAACGGAAAGACTTGACGAAAACATAAGTAGCACACGCTTTGCTTCCGTTACTGATAAGTTAATCAGTAAAATAGTTAATGATAATGATTTTTTGACTTTTACATTTTACCATGTTGGTTACTTGGATTCCAACACAACAGAACTGGAATTTTGTCAGACCTCGAAGAAATTTCAAACATCTTGTATAGTTGAAAATATATTCAAGTTTAACTTACGGGCGAAAAAATAGAGTAGCTAATACTTCCGCTCCTAAAATACAAAATACAATTTTGCTTAATGAATAAATTGTGCTTTGATTTTGAACAACTTTTGGTTTAGGAAAGGTTTCAAACCTTTCTGTTTTTTTTATGAATAAAATGATGTCAAAACTATGATTTAGTTTTAGTGGAATCAATTTTGTTGTATTCAAAAGTTCTTTAACCTACTTCGCAGTATTCAAAATAGTTACAAGATTGTACAGCTACATCGCAAAACAAATTTAAATTGATTCGTTGACCGAAATGCTTAATTTAATGAAAAGAATATAATTTACAAAAGAAACCTTGATTTCTTGATACCTTGATTAGAAATTTTTGTTATATGATTAAATTGTTAATTTAAAACATAACCTATGTTAAATTTAGACTGCTTGAGGATGACAAAACTACAGGTGTACCGTTGTATTAACGGAAGTTATCTTATAATCAATCACTAAGAAATTTGTAAAATTTAAAATAGCTTTGTTTTTTATTTTCTTGACGAATAATCTCCGCCTGAAGTTGCATGTGTGGTGGGAATGAAGGGGATGGATATCAACCAGATTTGGTAGTGGACGTTGGATATAAAGAAGAGAAGAAGGGGGTGCAGTTGAAACTATAAAACTCATAAAAATTATGAGTAATTCTCCAATTTACAAGTGGGACCCTGCATATTATATCAAAATTGTTTCTGTGGTACTACGGCAGATGCAAAAACTCATACTTGCTTCGAATCTCCACCGAGGGTTGTTTTCTCCTGCACTATGATAAATGTTGAAGAGGAAGGCCGATTTCAAGCTTAAGATTCTTGTGCAGTGCTCTTACTCTTACAGTTATTAACTGTTGAAGGTTACATATTGCATGTGAATAATTTTTAAAAATATAAATAAATAAATAGGTGTTGGATTTATTTTGGATTTGTAGATTAGACAGCTTTAATGCAACCGGGTTTCATACTCCCTTTTCATTTGGCGGTTCCTATTGGTGACAAAGTTTGTGGGGCTATAAACAGCATCACTAGAGCTTCAGCACCTCTCATACATTTCGAGAAAAAAAATTGGCTTCAAAATTTTTAAATTTCTGGTAGGCATTTTATACGAAATTTTTAGGTTAGGTTTAGGGATTATTTTTGGAACGGTTTGACTTTAACAGTAAGGCAAAGATATTCACAAATTGAAAAAAAGCAAGAATAGACTCCGCCTCTTTGGCAATTACGTGTAAAATCCCCATAAGTATATTTTGCACATTTTGAAAGCAATTATTGTTTTCGAAATTTTAAAACTCGTCTTTTTTTCCTAAAATATTCTTATATATACCATAGTGGCATTAATCTAAGTTAGTAATCCAATTTCCTAACATTTTACAAACAACCCGTGATTTACTCCTATAGTTAGTGAAAGCTCAAATTTTAATGAAAATTGTTCCTTTTGTAGCCTAAAATTTTTTGCATTGGAGTCAAACGATTTCAAATTGATTTCAATTTCAACAGTAGTTTTATTTATTTAACAGATAAAATTGGAAAAGCGTTGCATTAGTACTTTAGAAATCTAAGTAGGACTAGTAAGTAATAATAAGTAAGTAGTAATTTAGTAAGGACTCAAATTTAGAAATTTTTAATTTACAAAATTATTTCAAACTGATTAGAATAATAGTTAAAGGGTTAAATATGCTAAACGTTAAATCCTCAATCATCAATCCTTAAAATAAAAGCGTGCTGCTGTGCAATGGAACTACTCTGTTGAAAACTATTATTCGCTTTCAACAACTCATTTTTGACACAAGGTTAAAATGGTATGTTATTAAATAGGTGTCGGGCCTCTAATACGTAATATAAGGTAAAAATGCTACAACATTATATAGGTGTCGGGCCTCCAATTTGAGATTTACAATAAAAATGGCATGTGATTTTATAGGTTTCGGGCCTCTAATATGTATTTTGCGGTAAAAATGGTATGTCATTATATAGGTGCCGGGGCTCTAGTAGTATGTTTTGGAATCATGATTAGTTACTTCACCCGAGTAAGGTTAGGAAAAAAGCATTTGGGTACTTAAAAAAAACTGGAACAGACATTTGCGGACTTTGTTACCCTGTTTTCAACAGAGTAATAATTTCATTTGTACATATCCTTCGCTAATTAAGCATGACATTGTTCTAATGCAAATTAGAATTATAAACCATTATTCATTGTATTAGTTACTATATTTGCTCACTGAACTCTCAAATTATCATTTTTGAACTTTAATTGTGTCATTATGGAAGGCGAGAGAGTGAAAGCCTAAAATTATTTTGAAAAATTCTGAATAAAATTTTGAAAGTATTTTAAATTACTTCTAGAAGTTTTCCGTAATTGATAATTAATTGATTGAAATCAAGAAGTTAGTTTTGACGGTAGCAAATTTTGAAATTATGTAACATAAAATACTGTATAGAGCATTTCAAATAAGATGATTTTGAAATTTTGATAATATATACGAATACATGTTACAAAATTAAAGAATTTCAATAAGTTTTTCTTGAGTTGAAATTTCGGAATGAGATTGGTTCCATGCTTGGTGATTCGTTTTTTTAAAGCTTATTTAGAATATGTGGACTAAAGCGTTGATTGGAGAATATTTTAGATATTGGGGGAGCCTATTCCTGGAGGCAAAAAAGGCTGTACAAATCTTGGGCTTTTTTCCAGGAATCCTATACATATAAAAAATTGAGTAGTATTTGACATAAGTTAAAAAATAATTAACTAAATATTAATTAGCAATTAAATTTAATAATTGATGAGGACTATATCAATCAATCATTGTACATCTGGCTGGAGTAATGACGATTGTCAAAGGGTGTACACAGGGATTGGTACACCAGAATGATGTTCAGCTCAGGTTCGAAAGGTCACCGGCAGAACGATCAACCTTGAAATATTGAAGGTAATTCAAACTTGTTTTAAAAATGCGGTTAACAAATCCGACGTTACAATTCACACTAACACACTTAACAGCACCTACAGCAATTCTGCAGTTGCTTCATCTCATCACCAGCTCCAATAGATTGGCATTCAGCAACGTCTTTAAAGCGTAATTATTCACGGAAGATTTCTCAATTTTTTTTTCGACTTGACTTTGATAATAGTTAGAAAAGGTTAGGATTTGGCGTTTGAGGCTTAAATCATGCAATATTGTGTCCATCAAAATTGGACGTTTCAACACTGGTATGCTCGGCCCTATGGTTATATATAACAATGGTTATAGTTTTTTGAAGTTTTGTTTGTAATGCACACCAAAGTGAAATACTTTCTCCCATTTAAATCACCCCTAAAACTAATATTACTCTGAATCTGAATCTGCCTTTCTCGTCACTCCAGTGGGTCAACTTTGACCCCTTAATTGACATGATGGTTGTGCTTAATTCTAAGTTAATGTACATGTAAAATTTTGCTAAAAGTAAATGTTCTTTTGAAGAAAAATTTGTTTTTAGAATTCCCTGGTCATTTAGTCTAGCGACTTCGACTTGAAAAAAACTTTTTGATATACAATGAGTAGCAAAAATTGAATTCAATCTCAAAAATTTTCCTAAGTTTATTCGATAAATCTATCTTTCGCCTCCACGTAAATTAACGGAATGTTTATATTCTTGTAAAATTTAAAACCAGTTATTACCTGTGCTAGTTTTTTTTTTTTTTTTTTTTTTTGGAAAATAGTTCAACCAAATTAGAGACATAAATTAATGTATTTTAGTATTCAAGAACGCCCACATCAATTTACTATTTTATGGAACCAAATAAAGTTTTGCAAACGCAAAAATTGTAGAAACGGATTTCGCAAATTGATACGTTTCCTTTGTGAATCATTTTCTGAGAATTTCTTTGAACCTAAATTATTATATAGACCATGTTTTTGTCTCTAACTTGAAAATTGTATTAAGCTGTTTAGTGCTGAAGAGGTTTCACCCTTTGAGGAAATATAACTTAATAAAAAAGAGCTTCCGGTTGCAAAGTGACTCTGACGCTATGCAAAGGTATCTTGCACAAGAGCAACGAGATTTCATGTAACGAAGTAAATGATAAAAATCAGTTATCTTGCTATAAATAAAAGGAGACATTGTTTAACTTTTGTAACGCACTGACATTGAGCCTACCGAGCATGGCAAAATGGGAAATGTGTATTTTAGAGATTATACTACCCACATGACGGGAGTTTTCCATGCAACGCAGTTTTCCTTGCAATAGTTTTTTGGTTCCATCGAAAAATTGAAACTTAATAACAATTAACTTAAAAACCCATACATACATCTAAAACACCATTTTGAAAAGTTAAATGTAAATTATTAATTAACTTCAACTAAGTAATACGAATCAGGTCATAGCTAATACGTCGCTAAGAACCCCCCATTTACACGTAGATATTTTCAAAATATTTTAGTTACTATTAATATATTATATATTAATCATAATTATCTAATTATGAATTGTTTTCAGCTATCTGGATGCCGAAGTTGGCGGAAGAGTACTTATAAACTCATTATTTTGTTAAATCACAAATGCCAAAAATTTTATTTCAGTTAATTGGTAATCGTAATTAACTAATTGGAATCCAATATGCCAATTAAGAAATTTTGTTAATCAGTCGAACTATAGTATTTAGTAATTTTGAAAATTTTATTTGTAACCCCGCTTGAGGCTCGTCGTTATTTTTTAAGATTGACCTGAAATTGAACTAAATTTCTCCTGTCCGAAGACGGGCTTGTTTGGACATTTTTGAGGATGAGAGTTTGTAACGTCACTCTCTCTTCCAATACTAGGATTGCAATTTTCCTAGGTTAGGCTCAAACTTCAGTTTCAGTAGGAAACCTCACGGCGCTGCTGCTCCACCATAATATTTATCGCAGCGGTTTGGTTAGATATTTTAAAAAATAGGTGTTAGAATATCTGTTAACTTGTGTTTGAAAGCGATTTGTACATTTTACTTCTACAGAAAACTACATAACATAACAGTTGCATTTGGTAACGCAAAATTGCATTCGAAAATTTTGGGCGAAAAAAAAATTTCTACTTTCTTTTACTTGCAGTTTCTCTGTTTACGCAGCTGGTACTCTCTAAGCTTAACTGCCTTGAAAGGCAAATGGTTAGCGCTCTTTATTGCTTAAAAGTTTATTACAATTTATTTACTAACTCTTCAATTAATTAAAATCATTTAACTCAAATATATTTTTAAGGAAACTTTTCCGAAGCGGAGTGACAAGGAGGCTATGCATCTGTTCACAATCGGTGCGCTGACCCTACTAGAGCTTTATCTTTTGACGGGAAATTTCAACGTGGACTGCGCCACACCAAGAGACAACAATCATTATATGGATTATACTTGCAATCTCGAATTTAGCAAAGTCTGGTGTCAACGGCAAAGAGAAAGAAACTTTTCGCAGACGCTAAACGTTTCGAAATACGCAAACTTCTTAAGAAGAGCAGAAAAACGTCATTTGCAAGTAAACTCAGAAGAATTGGAGAATATGTCTTCTACGCCTTGCGCAATCTCAAAACAAATGTCTAGTTACTCACTAAACATGCATGGAAGGTGGAAAATTCTATTGCTTTTACATATCTACACTCTAGGGGCTTGCGCCTATTGAATTTTCTAGTTAGTTTTCCGATTTTAGGGATCATTTACTTTTAATTTCCAGATCTTCATTGCGTAATTATTTATTTATGGGACTTCGTTTTTGTTTGGAAGTGCAATTTAGTATTGAAATGCAGTTGTTTAAAGATTAAAATTACAGTTTTGGTATGTTATTCCAGTTTTGAAGTGCAGTTGCTGTAGACGCACAAAGGACTATCATAAAAAACAAATTAACTACAGTGTAAAATTCTGAAACACAAGTTTTGTTCGACCATTTTAGCGCCCAATTGGGGGTAGACGAGGCGAAATTAAAAAATTAGAGTATTTGAAAACTACATCTTCAAAAGACCTTAACAAATTTGAACAAATTTGTGTGTCAAGATAAACATTAGGCGCAGACTGAGATCAGTTTATTTAATTTCGTTTTTAGGCGAAGGGATTTCTGCTAGACAGTGAAAGTGGGTTGTCCACCACTTGCCTCTACAGCGTGCCAAGGCTGAACACTGCCCTTCGCATACCGGCCCAAGCCCACCCTTTAGGACCGCAACTTTCCAGGCATCCACTCACCACTTTTTTTTCTGTGAGATTGCCAGGATGCAATCTCGGCGCCTATCCAAGTTAAGACAAGAGTCCTAACCTCAGGACTACGGGTCGTAGGCATGGAATTACCTATTATAATATTTTGTGGAATAATTTGCACAAAATTGTGTCTGACACTACTATTTGGCTCTAGTAGAATCCCAAAATTTTTCATCCATCCATTCCCCAGGCTGAATGGTTGTTGTTGCTGTTTTGTGCAACCAATAATTGTAGAGTAACCTCAACTGCTATGACTAGCAATATAGTTCTAAGTGCTGGAACATTAGATCTGAAAAGCTTTGTAAAGTGTTGCGTTGGTGTGCTATGTAAATATATGGTGATATGTATAGATTCTAAATTTAATAATTGCAGTGTTTTTGGTTTTGATTAATTGTTAACTTTATGGAACTTTATTAAAATTTTAATTGTCGGTAATTTAATTTAAGTATTAGCAGTGTATTACTCTGTTGCAAAAATTAGTTATAGGATTCTTGGAAAGAATAAAATAAAATATTTATTTCCAAAAAAATAAACAGTAATACTATTTATTTAATTTCTCAAGAATAAAAGCAATAAAGCAAAAGTTATAATTCTGAAATCCGAAACCAAACCTCCGAAAGAAAAAAAAATCATATTGTTTTAAAGTTTCATTTTGGTGATCAGGAATTCAGTTTTTTTTAAAGATATTTGTAGTATGCAGTAGGCTCCGAATTATAATTGCACTAGAAAATAGACACGTCCTGAAGAGATGAGTAGTTATTAATTAATTACATTCAGGTTTAACCTAACCTAAACCTACTACCTAGGAATTGTATTAGTATATTTGAAACTCATAGTTAGATTGAGCGTATTTATGAACCGTTGATTTCTTGTAAGACATATTTTTCTTATATTAATTGACGTTAAGCATTACTCCCAAATAAGTAATCGTGAATTAAACATTGAGAAATTAACATACATTAAGTGCTTCATAGCATTTAAAACCAACTGAATTTAAGCACTGATGTTAACAAAATGTTAAAATTAAATAAAAATTAAATTAAACTAATTCTAGTTTTTCTAATTGTTAATCAATATTAACTAATTGGAATCACAATTTGAGCCCGAAATATACACGCAAACAAGCGCAAAACAAACATTTTTAAAAATGTTCCCCTATTTTGCATCAAATTTGAGAGAGAGCAGAAAATTTTCACAAGTTAATTCACTATGAAATCCCCAAAGTCTATCAATTCCATAGGGTCACATTCAAAAACTCAGGGGCCATGAGAGAATGATACGTTGTAGGATTTAAAATAATTAATTTTTACTCGCTAATAGTATGATGATTTTTAATTTCAACATAAATAAATTCCGTAATTGTTTTTTGTTAGTTTGGCTGAAGGTTAGGTTTAGGTTAGGCTTCTGACCGAAAAAAATATTCCGTTTTTTTTGTAAGCTTTCAATAACAGTGCGCGAGTTCTTTTGAAATAGTTTATATTTTCAACTAATGAGTTTTGTTGAATTTGATTACAATTATTAGTCTTATATTTAACTTTCTCCCGTTAGGTACGATATATAGCACAATCAGAATTGTCAGTCAAGAGAACTAATATAAATAGTATATTCCGGCATGTTATTTACTTTAAACTCACTAATATAGCGACTCCAGGGTTCCGACTCCGTCTCAAAAATATGCTAAATGCCGTTTTGCGCTTAACGTAAAAACGCAAAATAGTGCTGAACAGTTGGTTCGGACTCGTCCCTTTGCTAAAGAACCGAAGCCGTTTAGCTCATGACATGCTTCGATTGTTTTTTCATATATTTCTACTTTCGAAATTAGTTCTACAAATAAGCAAGAGTCCACTGCAAGTTCACACTCTAGAACAAAAAAACAGTACAAAAAAATGACGAAAATTAACCAAACTATTTGGGAAATTTGTCCATGAGTTTGGTACCATCGGGTGGTGGATGAGATGCAGGGTAAAATTTGGCCCTAAATTAGCTGTAAATTAAGGAAACAAAATATTTAGTACTTTTATTTGAGATTTTAGATTCAACAAAATTCTAATAATTGTAATTTGTAGAACCACATAATTACCGAACACAACAGTGCACATTGTACAACTGCCACGCATGTGTCAATCAAAATAAACGCATTGGCCTTTAGAATTTGAAAAACAAATTTATTTACTTTCAGTTAATCATCGCATTTAGCCTTTAGCCACGATAATATTTAGTAAAAATTATTTCTACAGTAGCCTTGAGCCGCATCAATGCTCATATCACATTTGAGTGTTATGCCGCAACTGGCGCATCCTGCCCATGTGCAGCAGTACTCCCCAACTCTTAATGTTTTAGGAACGCCTCCAGGAGGAAAAAACTGGGCCTTGGATTCAATATTAATAAACAACAAGTTTTAATTATATATTAGAATATGCATAATATATAATTTAGAAATTTGGATGTATATTATATATGACTAACGATGTACCTCCGTTGAGATCAACAGCACAAGGAGAAAGGCTCCTACTAAAATAACAGTACTCTTCATTTTCCAAACAATTTCACAAGGATGACACTTTCGGTACTGCCCATGGAATTATGAAATTCATTTATTTTAAATAGAAGAGATAATTGCTCAGCTCATTCATAGCCAACCGCAAATTAGTCTCTAATCACGTACAAAAAATAATTCGGTGGCAAACCTAATGGCACAAATAATTTACACAGGATAAGCTCTACCTACAAATGTTGATAAACTAATTAACTATTTTTTGTGGTCGACTTTCTACGCCACACGCAATTATATTCTTATGTATCTCCGTACGCTTCACGCATATTTAAAGAACAGATTATAATAGGCACCATGGTTTGTTGGGTCTTATTCTGTTATTATATTTTTGTTTACTTTTTGCAAATTCATGAATAAAAATCCTAAATCTGGAAGAACAATTTATTTGGCTACGAAATGCTTAATATTTCCTTTATGATTGTGTTCGGCGACTTCATCAAGGATCTGTGGAAAGTAATCTAATTTTAATTCTAATTCTAACATGCAAATAGTTTCGTAAAACATAAAACCATACATGAGCTACCATTAATTAAATTATGATCTTATCATATAATTTGCAAATAGTAAACTAACGTTACTTTAAACATTAAAAATAAATTAAAGTTAACGGTTGTACTCATCAACATATTTATAATAGCTATAGTATAGCGACACTAAAATAAACATATCAACTTATACAAAAAAAAAGTTTACTGTATGTAAATCCAAACCTATATCAAACCTTTTTTTTTTTTTTTTTTACAAAAAAAAAAGATTTTGTATACTTTTTAAGATAGGGCGTAATACTCTGTAGTATAATTTCTTGTTGACTCCATAATACATCACTAATTCTAATACATTCTAATTTTAATAGCCAAAATTTATTGATGAGTGATTCTAATTATGAAAATTAAAATTAAATTCAAAATTTTGAGTTTATTGTAGAAAAGTTAACACCAGAAGGAGCTCCTGATTATGAATGGAGCATGAATGCCATGATTAAAAAATTTAACAAAACCAACCTTTATTGAAATTGATAAAGCTGCATATTGTGCACCCTCAAACATTTAAGCAAATTTTCGATTTAACGCAGTGTAGTACACTATTATGTAATACTATTATCTTAATGTGGTATTATTCACACCCTTAATTCCGTAAATAAATTCAATTAGCGGCTTTTACTATCAATATATTAATTGAATTTTAAATTTGGATTTAAGAAACTTGGAAAAAACGGTTTGCCTGTCGCCTCATCCACGCCAAACTGGACCCTTAATCCAACCTAAACGCATACCTGACATTTCAAACAAAAAACGCCTAAAAAGCACTCTAAATTAACTTAAAACTCAAACCTAA
>JAQFYP010000941.1:0-18308 GCA_034694865.1 Bilobella braunerae | reverse complement strand
CATTAAAACGATCAAACTTGGTTGTAACTAAGGGAAATTAGCAAATAATTTATCCGGCCTTCAGCAAACACCCTGTAAATATGTGAGTAAGTATTTTATTTATTTTGAAAAAGTAAAGAAGTTTACACTAAATTTAGGAGTATGAGAGTTAAGGCTTCCCTTTCCTAGATTATGCTTATTTTGTTTTATATTAGGAAAGAATTTTCGTCATATATGTATCATACATTTTAGATACAATTCATGTGGTTCCGATCAATATCGAAGATGACGGGTTTCAATTTTTTTAAACTGATTAATACAGGTTTCAAATGTTTTCGCATAACGGTCATTTCTGTATGCTGCTTTGTGTAACTACAAGTGATTTCTCCAACCTATTTACCTTTGTGGCAAATTTATATTAAATATTTTGCATTTGCCGACAAGCCCCAAGATAACATATTTAATAGTATTGGTCAGTACGCCAATTGCATGCGTTGCAGCTACCTATGGTTAATTTGCTCTGGTTCTGTTTCCGATCACTTCATTACAATATATAAATGCAATTTGCTTTGGATAATGAAACTACAGTGAGTTACGTTTATAACGCAATTTTCTTAATTAAGTACTGCATTTGATAAAATTCAAACAGGCGAGTCAGCTTAAAGACATGATATAAATATTTCTAAATTTTAGAACTTTTAAACGAGACGATGAGTTGAGTTTTGGCCGCAAATTGGAGCTAACTTACTTAACTCTAGAAGTGTTGCATAAATTTGAAAACTGACGTTTATTCTGGAGTTTTTTAAATGGACTTGTATCTTGTGTCCTCTGTTATAATATTTGAAATATTTATTGTATTTACATTTAGCATCACGACTTTCTTTGTGTTCATTATTTGAGGAGTTTTTATACTTGGTTGGATAGGGTACACACTCAAGAGTGCTATTTGTGTGCGAGTGGCATACCACACTTGTTCGAAATTGTATTTTGTTTCTGCAGCACAGAGCTCTATTGCAAATCCATTTATGCATAGTTTCTGAAAATCTCGGCGACTAATCACAATTCGAGTTAAAAGACACTTCTAGCCTCACTCCAACTACTACGTTCTAACCATAGTTGGTGACATTGTACTAAATAATGTTGTTACTTTACTTGTTGGATTTTAGAATTCATAAACGTAAAAATTCATGCTAATTCTGATCAAAATTTGTAACACACTGATCTAGTTTCTAGTAATATTTGTTTTATATTTAACTAATAAACTTGCCGCAACTGATTCGATCGGTAAGAAAATTATAATAGTTACAAAACAACAGAACATCGCAAATGCAAACCTTAGAGTTCTTTCAAATGTTGCAAATTCAAATATTTATTTAACTTAAGTTTTTAATTTTGTCTAAGTTACTAACCTATAGATAATTACCAATTCTGGCACGTTTTTCATGTTCTGTGGATTGTACGATGTAATTTTCTGGAATATTTCGGCTGTATCAAAAAATGTAACCTAATAACAATTTACTTAAAAACCCATTTATACACGTAAAACACCATTTTGAAACGAAAATTGTTGTTAATTAATGTTCATAATTCACTAATTAGGAATTTGTGTGAGCCAGTTAAAGGTAATAGTTAGCTTCAAAGTACGCAAGGACACCTATTTGCATGTAAAGCTCAATTTTCAAAAGTTTGTTATTGCTAGTTATTAATCACACTTAACTAATTTTAAAGTGTTTTCAGATACTTGGAGGTCGTAGTTTGGCGAAGCGAACTTAAAAGCTCCATAATTACATTTTAAAGTCACATTTTCGAAAAAATTTATTTTTTGTTAATGGTTATGCACGACTAACTAATTGGGATCAAAATTTAGATACTAAGTAAATTTACTGAATTATTCGTACTTTGGTATTTAGCAATTTCGAAAAGATTATTTGAGAACAATTTAAAGCTGATGATAGTGAACGGTAATTAAGTAATTCATTTAAAATTCTCTAAATTAGATTGTCGAATGCTCGGTAAATAAATTTAATTTAATATGTGTCTATATATACCTAAGCTTGATTTTAAACTTTTTTAAAACTAAATGTAAGTGTATTCATAAATATCAAACAAATTCTAGAAATCAAACTTGTAACCTAAGAATCACAGCCCTTGTTAACTAGGGCATTTGCCAATCTTCAAATTAATCAAATGATCATAATCATCCCAAGAAATGAATTTGAATTCAATTGAAGTATAGTTTACATTAGAAAAGTATATAAATTATTCTCGAGTTTGTTTATTTTTCTTATTTTGTATTTTTGTTGACTAATTTTTTAAGTGTGAATATTAAAGTAAGAAGTAAAACTGGTTTTTATTTTCTTGGTCAAAATGAACAGTTTGTTTAATATGTTATTCAACATTTTTTGTGCGTTATTTGTGAAAGCAGAATTCTATTAACGTAATTTCCTTTAAATTCCTTGAAAGAACACCTCAAACTTTTCAAACTACTCAGCTTAACATATTTACCTGAAATTTTTTTAGTTGTTATACTCATAAGATTATTTTAATTTTATCTGGGAGATTGAGTTTGAGCGAAGTTTCCTCTTTTGAGATGTTGCTCAAGCAGTCCTATCAACATTGGGTTTTATAGTGTAATGGCTATCACCCTGGACTTTGAATCCAGTAATCCGAGTTCGAATCTCGGTAGAACCTGCAATTTTATTTTTTTGATAAAAAAATACTGCAATTACTTATTTTTTTAATTTAGATGATTTCTCTCTGTTTGGAGGAAATGGAAAATAATTCTGATGCGATATTTGGATATAATAAATTTAATAAAAATGTTACACAAATGCTGTACAAAATACCATAGCAATTTATTTTTTCACGGCTTTATTTTAATCGATTAATTTTGATGGGAGCACAGTTTGCTCAGAACAAAAAAGCATTGGTTAGCTTTCGTCGACATTTTGTAATTGCTACTGTTTAATGTTAGTTACAAACTAATATGGTAAAATCTTACTTTGGAGAACTCTCAGATGCAAATTCAATTTCCTTTTAACAGAATGGTTGAAATAAATTTTCTAATATCAAAATCCTGAGTATGGCTGTTTCACCTTTGAGAAACAAAATATACAATAAGAGCTAACTTTCAGCATTGCAACAATGCCAATCAAATGCGTACACAGAATTACATTCAAAATTGTTATTCCTTTACGTAGCCTTTCTCGCTTGATGCTCCAAAGAGAACAGTTTCCGAAAAGCATGAGATCTAGTGAATTTGGCGGGAATGTTAACTAAACCATCAATTAACACTTCAGCGACATTTTTTGTGCGCATGCGCTGAAGATCTGGTATTAAATGCGACACAAGTCAATATATTGTAATCATACAGTACAATGAAATGTGGCGAACGTTTATAGGCACATCCGAACCATTGTTGCGTTTGTTGTTAACGTCATAATACATTGCTTTTATCATAAACCTAGTTTTTGATATACATTTTTGAATTTTTGGAAATTAGTTGTAATTTTGAAAATTGTCAAAAATTTTATGGGGATCAGCACATGTAAAACGAGTTTAAATACTAAAAAATTGCAATAACCCATCTTTGAATTGTCTGTATTTCAAGTAAATAATTCTTAAATTGTTAAATTTCAATTTGCAATACTGTGAATCAAGCTGCTTTGGAGCCATATTTCTATTTTATATCAAAACATCAATATGCTAACTCATACTTAAACTTAAAGCTCTTTTTACGTTAAAAAATAATTATCAGCTTATAATTCCTTCTAATAAATGAACTAGTAATAAGTTGCATCTGCAGAGCAGTATTCTACGGTAAAAGTGCATTTAATCAATCTTTGTGTTAGTTGGGCCCAAGTTTTCATTTTAGTTTTTATTTTTACAAAAACGTAACGTAAGCGACCAATCGTGATTGCTACGAAACAATATTTTACGGTCCCCGTTTTGGTTCATTAGTTTAACATCTCTCTCTCCTGAAAAAAATTGTAAAACAAACATAGGGGTGTTATTGATTTAAGAAATTTCATATCAAGCTAAATAAACAAAATTTAAACATAGCTGAAACAATTCTTTTATAAGCTAAATGACTATAATTTTACCTATATTTTAATTTTTGTTAAACGTTTTTGTAAAGGATTTGGATTTTAAATGTATGTGGGTGTAAGACCACTGTAGTGGGTACCTAATTATGTTTTCAATTTTGAAATTGATTTGAATAAAATTAATTTAAAAAAACGATTAAAAAAACTGCAAAAAAGGTTTACAAAAAAAATTATTAAAATAGCAAAGACTGATTGTTTTCAAACTTCGGGCCTCGTCACTTCCTTTGGAGCTAAACTTGCAACAAGGTCTATAAAGCTTCATGGAATTAACTTATTGTTTATCTACAGAAAGCAATGATAATTTTGATTTCAAGAAAATTTTTAGAAACCGCATTACAGATACGATACAATAACTAAAACCTAACCCTTGCTGAAACAACGCACAAAAAGTCTTTACATCTTTTCAGCAACACTCTTAACCAATATCTAGCACCTAAAGGCCTATCAAGGATTTTAAAACAAAATTTGCTCACTGAAAAATTTACAAAATATGCACATAAATAATCACGCGCATAAAATTATTTAGTATTTTAGAAAATATTTTCAGCTTGTCTGTAAATAACGCTGTTCGTGTGTAATAGTTGTTTTTCAAAAATTTGATTTTACAAAAATGCCCTAGCAGCGAATTTGGCAAAAGTCAAAAAATTTCCGAATCACTTCATGCAGCGATGTTCTTCAACTGTTTTTCCACATGAACATGAAATTGGGAAGTAGTATTTTGTATTGTGAGATGTGTGCAGCTGGATGCTTCTTTGTCAAATTATCGACCAGTTTGTTAGCTGACATCTACTTACAGAATTATTGGTTTGGCTTTTATGTAAATTATCGAAAAGTAAGGAGAAGATCGATAGTAGTTTTGAGTATAACAGTTGCATAGGTGTGGAGGCAAAAGTTTCTAGAAGAAATTGTAAAGACATTCCCCACAGTAACAGCAATCCGACGACATGACTTTCTAAACTTGCGCTCATATATAGTAGGAGTGTAATATCGATAATTATAGGAAGAAAAAAGGTTTTTTGACACTCTGCAAACGTCAACTGTTTGTTGAATAATAAAGGCACTAATTATAGTTAGGCCTACATCAAGCACACCAAATAGCAAAACTGCTGACAAATTATGTTTTCCACGCAAAAGTGTGAAGGATAATGAAATTGTTATTATTACTACGCCATAGTACGCAGCTTGCGTAGCGTACTTGTACCAGTCATTTGCAATTGTGAAGTAAATTTGAACTATTCTGAATCGACGACGGACTTCTTCCCTTTCAAATTCTCCGCAAGCCTTTTGTTGTTCATTCAGTATTCTGAGCCAGTTGACGGAGAAGGTTGTAAAAATTAGAATGTTTATAATACTAACCCCACTCCAAAATCCGCTTCTATTTGCCACAACGATGAAGGAAACAATGGCAGCTAGAAGGGCAGCTAGGTGACTTCTGAGTACAAATAACCAAACAGAAAGAACGTTATGAAGTAGAAAGAAGTCCGTTAGGAAAGATGCAGTGGCAAAAATAAGGACACTTATATGTGCTGCTATAAGAAACTGATTCGTAAATTTGAAGTAAATACTGTTCACTTTCTTTATCCCGATAGTTGTTCCAGGTATTGGATTATCTGAAATAAAGTCATAAAGAAATACTTGATTGTAAAGTACAACCCGAAATGTTAAACAGTTTTCCAATTAATTTACAATGAATCAAGTAACTTATAATCTGAAGCAAAATTAAAACTGGATTAGTTTTACGCGATATTAAACCTCATCAGCTGAGTACAAAAGTATTGTTTTTAGATCAAAAGCGTCAATCATTTGAGTAGAGTAGATAAGCACTCACTTTAATCCAGTGTTCGTTGATCCTATTTGACAACTAGTGACACCAGTACTTTAAAAACAATTGTGCAGAACTTTACAAAACCATAAATTGTCTTAACTTTTCCATACAAAAACGAATTAATTTTTTAATACTAATTTTAAATTAGTTAAATCAGTTAAATTAAGTGTAGTTTTTTAAACAAAAACACTATACCTATCCTCTTCTTACATATTGACCATCCTCTCTGCATGAATATCAAATAACGCTTCTTACAATTTACTTTATTAATCACAATTATTTATTTAGGAATTGTTTTAAGCTGTTTTGAGGCTTCAGTCAATCCGGAAACTCCTAACTATTGTAACGTCAAAGGGTAATTGTCCTTAACAATTTACTAATTAGTAATTTTTTTTAAGTTTTTTAAGTATATAATTGCATTAATAAGTTAGAGTATAAAATGTTGTTTTATGTGTTTGTGCATGTGTATATATGTTGAAATGTGTTTTACATAATTTTGAGTTAATATAGTTAGTTTTAAAGCACTTAAAACCATTTATTTTTCAGCCATGATTTTTAAAAATAACATATTTAATTGAAGAACATATATTTCAGATTTTTTATAATTGTTAATTACAATTGACTAATTGAAAATCAAAAATTAATACTATAAATATTGAGATGGTCAACAATTTATTATTGTTGCAGTGTAATGTAGTTTATTTGTAAAAGCAAATGTTAAAGAAAAAAACCAAAAATGAAGATGGTTGGGTTCGAACCCGCGATGTTTGAATTTATGCCAATAATTCTCACCATTACGCCACCACGACGTCGTCAACTATTACTCTTATTGTAAACCAAAGGAAAAATCGCTTAATCATAATTTTACATCTCGTCTTTTATTTTGGAGTAAATTCGTTAAATTTATTTTCAAAATTATTCGCTTTGTATTTGCTCCCTCGTACACCTGTAGCATATGTTGTACAAGGTACACTTTGTGGAGGGCAGCTAAATATTTTCATACTTTTTGTATAGAGAAATATTGTACGATTTGATTTGCATATTGATTGTTAAAATTGTATATATATCCGTTTGTTGTATTGATTAGTTTAACTGATACAAATGAACTTACTTATTTTGCTGTCGATATCGAAGAGCTGATTGTAATATCCTATTATAAATGCCCTGGAGTGATTGAGCAAACGCTCGGCAATGGCTCCGTGCAATAATAAAACACACAAACCTAAATTCAATGCCATATCTGTAATATTATGTCTCATGGTAACCATTTGATAGGCAATCATTGCAATGAAGGTGTATTCAACAGGACGAATAAGATGATTTACAAATTGTGTTTGCTTGAAGTTCTCAACGAATTTTAGTCTCCTTGTCTTCTTCTTGCACACTAGTGAGTACGGAGATATTTTGAAATACTCTCCGACCCTTAAATATACCGCAAGTACGTCGTAAACATTTTCATGCAACATATTTTTTGCCCGTGACGCCGAAATAAATGCCGATAACATGTCGGTTTCACTTTCTTGCGTAGATTACTGAGACCTACTAGTACTATTAGTCTGCTTAGAAGAAACCGAAACTTAACTTTGAGAATCAACTGGAAGAAATGTGGCTGTAAGTGACTTTGATGCAATTTATTATTCCAAAGTGCTATAAAACTTTAAATTCATTGAGACAGTGGTTTTGTGTTTTCTACAGTAATAATTTAAATCATCAATTTTAAATTATTTAAATGATTGCTAGGAATTTTTGCCTTAAATTAAGTGCAACGAATTTTTTTTTAATTTCTAAGCGGAAAGTCCTTGTCGGTGCATTTATAAATTATATTCAATCCTTTGGTTGAAATTGAAACAATTTGAAATTGATTACAATTGTGCCTAAATTTACCAGTGTGTATGCATACTGTGTATGTTCAATATGTTCAATTAACTTTTGCTTTTTCAATACTCAAAACTCTTATGCTCAATACGATTAGTAATTTCAATGCTCCATAATTTATCGCTGAATACCGTCATTACAACTCATAAATGTGTACCAGTGAGTTGCCTAGCAGTAAAAAGTAGGGTTGGTCTTACTCGCTGGAACTTATGAAAGTGTTCAAACCGTTGTCATGGTTGTTGTATTATGCACAAAACCCAGGGGATCGTTTCCTCCTTAGCAACTTGCTGGTTTTGCTTGTACAAAAGCTATCATGCTAAAAGTTTAAATCGCCCTCAGTATGTAGCCAAAAGTAGGACAGAAAATGAAAAGCACACACCTAGAAAAACCGGTCTTAAGTATGAGTGCTGGCGTTATTTTGAATATAAAAATTAAGAATTTTTTTAAGTAAGAATTTTGAAATAATATTTCCCACGTAAATTATACGTTTTACGGGGTACCCCCTTACAACATTGATATTCTGTATCGACTGAAATAGGTTGGCTGAGTTGGTCTAGTGGCTTAGAACTTTACTCTCCCTCTCCTCTAGCCAGCCTAAGAACTGGGGTACAAATCCCCTTATCAGCTACAAAAAAGTCTTTACTATTGGTTTTTCCGTTGCGAAATTGCCTTGCCTTTAACCTTTTGTATGTTTGTATCTTCTTGATTAGGCAACACAGGCAGAGGACATGGAAATTACCTAATAGGTTTCCCAATAGTCTCAAGGTATTAATAAAGGCGACTTTCATTTGTATAGATGTATTCTAATAAGCCCATCCTTCCATGTTCCTACCCACTGCTTATATGTTGACCGGCCGCTTTGCCGGAATGTCAAAACACGCTCTTCTAGTCTGTTGTGGTGAACTGAAATCAGAAAAAATGGAACATTTGCATACACGTCAATATCCAGTGTCTAACATTAAGTTAGCAAGAAAATGTGACGGTCACAACGTCGATGACCTCGAGGACGCCGTGCCCACAACAGTAGGTTAATTAGTTCGTAGGCACATTTATGGCAGACGTGTGTCTGCGTTAGTTAGTCTTATCAGTAGTTGTAGTTTTGTCAATTCTTGTCCATAGTGTAGAGTTCATGAGTTTGTCCTTGTGTGCACGGCTATAAATGGACGTGCACGTCAGTTAGTCGAGGCAATGGGGATGTCAGTCCACCGCTTGTTCTTGTCCAGTCAGTATGTCCAGCCAAAAGAGCCGCCGAGACTTCTTGACCTCGTCACCTCATTGTTGCCGATAAAAAGCCGTCGTCATTTTAGTTGTCTGTTGAGTTCAGCGCCACGTGCATTGCCCTTGCCAAGCAAGTGTCGCGAGCCACCTCTGCCATTTGAGCGCATTCGCCATCGTCGAGTAGTCATGTCGTCAGTTTTTGACACAGCGTCAGCGTCACAATATCATAGTTTAATAGTTTAAAAAAATGTTGAAGGGCGTGGCAGAGTTTCGCGCGTGTCCAAACGTATACCCGGTGAAAATGCCCTAAAAAGTTGTGTGTAAAATGAAACTGTCAACTCTGAATTGTCGATAAAAGGGGTATCTACCGGCATTTTTCCAAACTCTATTTTTTGTCGACTGCAGTTTTTCATTTTACCTTCTAAGTGCCTTTCTAATACCATAGTTTTGATGTTGTTTACATACATTCAGAATTTAGGCTGCAAGCCGAGCACATCGCAATTCTGAATTTTTAAAAATCAATGCAGAAATCTGATCGATTACTAAATTTAGTGAATAAGAAACGGTTTATCCTAGAAAAACAGCAAAAATGGATTAACTGTTTTAACGATCAACTCCTTCTCAAAAAAAAATGCAGAAGTGGTAAGAAGTGTGTGCTTGCGCTAACAAGCTAAAAAAAAATATCCAGTGTTGGGAAAGTTTCCTTACCGACATGAAAATTGTTTTTGGATAATCTTTTTTCTTTTTGGCTTTTTTCTTGAAAAAATTTATTTTGGTTCAAACTATATTTTTACGAATTCAAGTATGCTGATCATGAATTGCAAACTTATTTGCATCAAAAATCAGGAATTATAAAGTTCTGAATTTTTGAAAAAAAAATTAAGAAAAAATTAGTTTAGTTCAAACTAGTTTTTTTTCACTAATTCAATAAATAACTAAGTATGCTGATTATGGTAAAAATGGAATGTGATTATATAGGTGCCGGGCCTCTAATATGACACTAATATGGCAAAATGTGGTGTCATTAAATAGCTGTCGGACTTGTAGTATGAATTTTACGGTAAAAATGGCATGCCATTAATTGGGCGCCGGGCCTCCAACATGACATTTACGGCAAAAATGGTATGCCATTAAACGGGTGCCGGGCCTTTAATATGAGAATTACGGTAAAAATGGTATGTCATTATATAGGTGCCAGGCCTCTAATAGTATGTTTTGGAATCATGATTAGTTACTTCACCCGAGTTAGGTTAGGAAAAACGCATTTGGGCACTTTAAAAAAAACTGACACAGACATCTGGCGATTTTATTACCCTGTTTTCAACAGAGTAATTATGTTGATATTTGTTAATATTGCCCTTGCAGAAGCAATGCTATCAAGAACAACTTTAATTACATTTCATCTGGAATTTACCCATCTGGCAAAAAATACCCTAACAATCAACGAACAAATCAGAAAGGGTAATCAGTATTACTTAATATTTTATTCAACTACGATTGCACATTTATGTAATGTTTAGATTTTAATTGTTTTATTTTACTACAAATAATTATTATCATACTGTCATGGAAGCACATTTGGTTACATTGTAGAACGTATTATGCAATAAAAATTATTTGGTAACTTTACGCTAAACTGCGCTTATAAATTAGCCCTCTTCAAGCTCCGCTGTCTCGCATCATATACACTTTTCTTGTCGTTTTTGGAGCAGTACTATTAATTTCCGAATTAATATTACTACTTTCTGCCCTCATTCCATCAATGCTAACTCCCATTTTTTGGTTAAGAAAGGCTTGGTAATTTATTTTTTTTTGTGTCAAACATGCATTTAAGACATTTGAGTAGTCAGAAATATTATTAAGCCAATTTTTTATAAAGTTCGTTTTACCTTGATTGTTCGTCTTGACAACTAGCAAGTTGTAAGTTGTCTGACAAGGAAACTTTAACTAGTGCCGCGCGTGTTTGGATATGTCAATTATAAACAACTTTTGCTCAAGTCCCCAAACTAATTATTTTCGATAAAGCTACCGTAAAATTAATAACGGGTTTAAAAATAAAATTCGTAAATTTTGAAATTTACGGTTAAATCTCCATAAGAGTTTCCAGAAATAGTTTGGTGATATTTATTTGTTAGCCCCACAGTAGGCTAATATTTGCATCATTACATAGAAGTATTACATTTAATCCAAAATCACCAGCCAAATAAAAATTAATGTTTTTTTATTTAAAATTTAGTTTTTTTTGTTAGAAAATCCGTTTATGAATTTTACGGGCAGTTATATACAAAAAAATTAGTTTGGGAACTTGAATTAAAGCTGCATACAAAGCGCGCATAATATGGAACGCCGTGTATATCCAAATTAAATAAATATCAAATCAATCAATTCAATCAATTCATATTATCCATAATATCCAAAATAAAACCTCCCATTTGAGAACTTTGTTAACAAAATGTGTGTAATATTTGCTACAGTGTGGAATGGCCCACAATGAAAGGCAAATCTACCCGCCAATGTGTTCACGTCTCCCGAACAATCCAACTTTTGAATCAACTCTTCAATACTGTTTTTGAAACTATTTTGTTACCTTCACTTAAGATTGCTTTTATACTTGAAGTGATTGTAACTGCCTTCTGCCTTATACGGCTGCGAGGATCTCTTGTAGTTGGCGTTTTGCCATTAATTTCTGCATCCTTTCTTACGCTAATGAGCGCAATGTTTCCTGCGGCAAACCTAATGTCAAAAATTTATAATATTTCCAAAAGTTTAAAATCAACATGAACAAACGTCTGTACATTGATAACATGACCGATTTCCATACCAATGTGTACTACAACCGAAAAGTAATAAACTCTTTTGTTGTATTAACGTGTACAGTTGGAGGCTTGTATCATTTGGAAGCTGTAAGAAATGGTACAGATTTGAATGGTTATTAGCAAAACTGGTTTACCTTCTATTTTGCGTAATTAAATACACCTTTTAGAAGGCGAAGCTGACGCTGTTTGACAACGTTGCCCGCGGAATCTCGTTTATTCTTCTATCAATAAAATAAAATAATTATTTGCAACAGATGCATGGTTTTAACTTAAATTAAAGTATTGGGTTGCTAAGTCCACTTGTCATACACAGTCATTTCATCTATATAACTCAAAGTGAAAAGTAGAAAATAAAATCAGTACGTCATATTCTTGATATTTCTTAATTCTTTACCTTTTTGCATCGTAAAATTAAGTGCAAGCATAGAAATTTTCATTGGAGCATTTCTTTTTAAATTTTATTGAATTCACCTCGCCCAGAAACGGGAGAAGGTATCAGTTAAGCCAAAAGCGTAACATATTAATTTAGCTACGCAAGGAAAACTAGTACTAATGAAAATGTCAAATAGTTCCAAAAAAATTTCTTCGATATAAAGTATATTAGGTTAATTAGAGCTAGCCAAATCTAATTAGCGGACTCACTAATGGAGTAGGTACTAACCATGCTTTAAGTTAGAAATTTCTGCTCCATGGACTTACGTCTCAAATAGGGGGTGAAATAAAAAAAAAAGTCTTAACATATATAAATGCAGCTTGGTGAGATGTGTCGAGGTAAAGCACAAAGTGAACCAAATATTTCTGAAAACTCTTACAAATAGACCCTTTGGCGTATGGTAAAGTTGCTCAGCGAGATACACAAATGTCCATGTTCAAATCCACCAACCTTCTTATATTTCCGTTTGCCTTCCGTATTTCCTTTTCCGTTGTGCAGAACATCGTTTGAGTCTGTGTTGAACGTAAATTAGTAAGAGTAAGGGACTAGTATGAAATTTACAGTAAAAAATGGTAGTCACTAGACAATGTTCCTGTCGTCTAGTAAAAAATTTACGGTAAAAATGGCAAGTGATTAAATATGTTCCGGACTTCTAATCATAAACTCAAAGTAATAACACTAGTAAGTCGTTCAATAGGTGCCGGGCTTTAATAATATTATTCTTAATTTATAATAAGGTACGTCACCCGGCTTATTTCTTGTAGTTTGGTTTCTTTTGGAATATACAAAACCGAACCGAACGATTTCTTGGCAATTTAATTACTCAGATTTATTGCGTCACGAAGTAACAAGGTCTAGAATTTTCAATTAAATGTTTCTTAAGTTATCTCCATGGGATAAACGGCCATGTTCGACTAATTTTTGCTACCTTACATAAAGAAAAAGTTGTTGATTTTTATAGTTTTTTTTATTCAAAATTCTATTTTAAATTCCAATGTTAATCAGTTATTAATCAGTTATTAGTTATTAGTTATTAGTTATTAGTTATCAGTTATTATCAGTTAGTTAATGTTTAATCAGTTATTACTAGCTTAGCTGCTAAAAGTCACTTTTAATTCTTTCACTTTGTAAAATATATTTTTTTACCGAGTAAACGTATGTAAATCTTGGCTAAACTAATTGCGGTATTGACAATTTAGAAAGACAAATATTGTGAAGGAAATTTTATGTTATTAATAAATAGAGTATTTAAGTTTGCAACAAGAAGAAATACTAAATTGCCCGTTCGTGGGAGTTGGGTTAAAGAGATAGTAATAGTGGTGATGAATATAAAGTTTTGAAATGAGGCGCGTTCGCGAAGACACGGACAACTTTTTATTGGCTCATCATAAAGCCCGATCTTGAATTAAAACTAAATTTAATGAGTAGAATGCCTAGTAACGTAAACTTTATTTAATGTAAATTTGAATAAGCGAGCGCCACAGAAACCTTTAAATATTTCTCAAACTTTTTCTTGTAATCTATGAAAACGTGCTTAAAATTAAGTGAACAAATAAAATAAAATATATAGAACTTATGCGAAATTGTATGAATAATTATTCAATTGAATTGACAACCTAAATTTACTGTTTGCCTTGAATATAATGCATTTCTTGAATACGTCACTGAAAAAGCCGTGCACGGAATTAACACTTCCTTCAACCAAACTTCCTTAGTAATACCATAAGAATAATCTTACTTTAGAAACTACACTCATATAAAAACAGTAGAAGCATAAAACAACCTCATTCATTGTGCAAAGTAGTTAGCAATGTAAATTTAGTTTCCGGCAAGACGCAAGCAGAAACGAGTGTGTTTGCACTACTGTTAAGTCAAATTTAACTAGTTTCCACAAAAGTGGTATTACACTATAATCGATTGGGTGCTTGAGCGAATTATAGAATGAGCTCGTTTGGTTAATTGGCGAATTAAATACGTTTTGTACAGTGTTGTCCTAGAAATGCGATGAAGTGAGATTAAAAAAAAAGTTAGTAGAAATGTATAAGTATAAGAGTATTTTTATTTTCTAAACTCGCGCTTAACAATATAATAATTTTGTTTCATAAGATTTCAGACCGCCGTAACCACTGAACTCATTATCTAATTAATAATTAATTATTGTTTAAAATTTTTGACAGTAATTATGTTTTTGTCCCTCCAAGTGCCTTTGGCAGTTGATCTGGAGCGACGTCTTTTAGCAGTGCTGGCAGCCATTCCTCCTTATTACTGTCGTATATGCCAAAAGATTTCAGTAGAGGGGATCCTGTCCATAGTTGCTTCACTAACCCAAGCGCGGGCAGAAATATCCTGGGCGCTATAAAATTTAGAATTAGTGACAATATCGAGTTAAAAACAAGTAATAGTAGATTTTTGGTTGTATATGATGGATATGGAAACACTTTTAAATTAATGGCAAAATACAATCCTACATTCTATTTCTAGGCACTGTGATTTAGCCAAGAGGAGTAGAATGCTGGATAGTGGTTTGGCGCAGAGTACATTAAAGATTTTTTTTTGCTATTCAAAACAAAGCTTTTCTAACGTAACGGTTAGGTTTTTGAAAGCTCAAAACATTGGTTTTTTTACTCATCAATTTTGAACTATTGTCGGAAATTCTTAAAATTAACAAAGTGTTCCTCCATCCATTCAATGCAACTTGGATTGTTATATGTGAAACAACTTACTATTTACGAGAGTCGTATTTCTTACAAACACACTCGATCCAGTGTCAAATCCTGCTGCAAATTGTAGTATAATTGGTAAGCAGCCAAGGCACAGCTGATCTCTGCCGTTGAATCCTTGGAGCTCAACGAGAAAATAAAATTGATCAATATCTTGACCGGTGCGTTCGTTCGTCTCCCATATCTTTCTGAGCAGCTTTTCATGCATTTGGCGAAAAACGTTTACAATAATCTCCCGCTTTCCTGCGACACTGTATTTTCGAATGAACCAGTGCCCAAAGTAAAGACGTAGCACTGAAAAAAGCCACAATATAATGCAAAACGTGATGAAACCCTAAGCCATTTGAAAACGTTGGTGATTATTACATGGATTTCCCTCTCTGTCAGACCCTTCAATTTTGTATGGTAGTGATTTATAGTGAGCAGAGAAATCTTCTTCTATGAGCTTATCAATTTCTTTGTCTTTTCTCCAGGCATGGACCTAGTAAATATATAAACAAATGTTAACGTAAAAAAAATTACTTTGCGTATTAATTATGTACAAATACAAATATTTACATTATCTATAAATCACCTTTTCGAGACTCTTGACAGCTTTTTCCAAGTTAAACTCATGTGCTAAAGGTCAACAAATTATAATGTTAAACATTTTATAATGAAACTAACTTATTGCTACACTTACTTCGCAAGAACCGGAGCAAGTATGCATCTCGCTTCTGGAAATCTTGCACAAGTAATTTTGCTACCTGTGGTCTGAACTGAAATGTCGTAATTAGAACTTAAATACGTTGAGAACTTTGGTTTTTGAATCACCGTTTACCTTTTTTAAAGCATTCATTTCCTGTGTGGAATACGTAACTTCTGCATTACAATTAACTATAACGACGTAAATAATAACAGTTAGAAATGTTGCAACGTTAAGCCAAGAAGCTGCCATTTTAAAAGGTTGTTTATGGCACAGTACTTCAAACAAATACAAATAACTGGCCTTTATTAAGACTGTGTGTTCATTTGACGAATTCCATACGCGGAAAATCTTACAAAACTAAAATTTAACAAAATATAAAGGAAAAGAAAGTCAAGTAATTCACAAAATTCAAGTTTTGCGACGACTTGTTTTTTATTTTTGCAATTTATGTTTCTTTATTTGTCAACTATGCAAAGTTCCAAGGTTAACTATATGTGACCTTATGTAGCATTTTGTTGCGCATTGTTCCTTTTTAATTTATACACTTCTAGTTATTACATGTACATTTATAGTAATTTATAGCTAGCCTTGAAGTTGAGTGATTAATTTTGACATACGATTACAGGGATTTTGTGGACGCACATAAAGCAAATAGTAGTTCTCGCATAGCAAAGTCAAAACCAGCGACGCATAAAAACACTATTTAGTTTTAATCGCGTCATAAATATAATTTTACAATAAGGCAGAATGCGTCAGCCGTAGAAACCTAGTAGAAACGAAAAAACCGTAGAAAGAAACCGTTTGCATAGGAACGGGCTTTCAAACTCGTCTTTGGCAGTCCATATAACCATTGGAATAAAACTGTATCCAACTTCTTTTTTATCGTACCTGTTTTCCTCAAGAATATTTTTTAACAAAAAACACCATCTAACGAACAAAAAATCTGCCCTTTAAAAACAAAAAAAAACTCCCGAATACAAATTAGAGAATAACACACGCTAATCAACAACATTATTCTTGACAAATAGTTCTAAGCTCCTGTTATCCTATACTTGTAGATGAAAAATTTGAGCTACAGCATGAATTGATCTTGGACAGCCGAATTCAAATTAAAATTGATGGAATGACAATTTATTTGGAAATAAATAATACAATCCTGTGGTTTTTTGTAACATTTGTTACATTCAGTCAACAAATTTTGGCAATGTTGCATGTGAAATTCAGGTAAAAGTATGTCAAGCTTTCATATAATTTCTATGTTATTTAAAGGAGGGGGTATCGTTTCATAATGCGGCTCAGTCCTCTATCGGGTCCATTGCAGCATCTCCATGACATACACTTCTATTACCCACTCAATTGTCTCCGCGCCGTTGTTGAAGTCGAATATTGCATAACTGCTCAAGGCTCGTAGTTCCCTCGGTGGTCAACCCCACGTTCTCTGTTGAGCAGAAAGCTTTAAACCTCAACCCTCGGAACTTCCAAGTCAACTCACAGGCCGAGACCACCCTCCCCCACTCACTAGTACAAGCAAACATGTTGACGAGGCCATAGGCAAATGTCAAATAGCATCAAAAAAATATTGCAAAACTATTGAGTAAGCGATCATCTCATCCACTCCCAGGTGCTTTAATGTGAAGAGTTAGGATTACTCCGTATGAAAATCTTTGGTTGGACATGCGCCCACACGCTAAGAATCTTTATGCAGATTTTTCAGAGAATCTGATTCGAGAAATAAGTGTGCTTTTATCCCGTCTGCTACTTCTGGAGCGTAGAAGCTTTTGCTGGTTTATCTTGGAGTGACCGAGACCAACAACTTCGACGTTTTTTTTTCTCCATGAAAAGGATTGGTCTCGATCTCAAGCTGCCGGTGAAGAGGAATTGAGAGCCTAACCACCGCAAAACTAGGTTCCATCGATTAAACGGGTTCCAGATTAATTAATTTAGTATGCAAAATTGTTTCACTTTTTACGATGCCCATTTCTAGTGCTGAAAATTAAAGTACAGGTAAACTACTGTCAAACCACCTCAAAAACAGAGAGACCAAAAATAGAAGATGGAACAAAATGTCACAGAAAAACTCACCTGCACTTCATTTGCCGCTTCTATGATGGGTTTAACTTATGTTTTTTTGCGTAACATTAAACATAAAGTATATAAAAAAAAAGGTAGTGTATATAAAACCTGGTGAAAGGGAATTCCGTGTAGGAAACTATTCACAGAGAAGTAGTAGAATATTGAAGGATAATTTGCTGAGACTCAAACTTAACTAGTTTTTTTTTAATTTTACATCATAACCTTTCTAGATGTTTCAGAACAAATTTTACAAACGAACGAACAAACGAGCAGAACATCCACCAACTGATAATCGCCCACGTCCATTGAGAGTAGTGTTACCAAATGTCGCTTGGGAAGACGCCATTTGGAAGTCTCGTCACCAATTACGCAACTCCAGTTTTGCTTTATCTGAAGACTATCTGAAGACTTACCAAACGACGTGCGTGTTGAACGCGCAAAACCCGGACAGGTGAAGCTGACCCAACAACAAGACAGCATGCAGCCTAACGCCGATTCCCAACAAAGAGACAATAACCAAGTTAAACGCGACTCTCAACCTAATAGTGACCCTGTTCCAGACAATCCTAGTCCTG